>JAGXJF010002984.1:0-15376 GCA_019208055.1 Stipa capillata | reverse complement strand
ATATATATATAGAGCTATATGAATGATTATTAAAGTTGGTAAGAACAGATGTTATCCATATATATATATATATATAGCTATATGAATGATTATTAAAGTTGGTAAGAACAGATGCTATCCTTGATCTTAACCTATTCTCCTTCTTTCCTCTAACTTTTCTTAAAACTGATGAGAACAGATCCTATATTCTTTTCTTTTCTTTCCATTCTAATTGATAAGAACAGATTACTTTCACTTGGTTCATGGGTTGGTTCATTTGACCTAACGCAGAATATTTCTGAAATACCTAAACTTTTACTTTTTTCCTTTTTAATGGCTTATCTCTACCTCTTCTATCTCTTCCTACCTTGAGCAAGCTGAAGCTTGGTGTTGTGGTATTCTGGAAACCTGTTTCTTTAGGCTTTGCCTGCTCCTCCTCGCTACCTTGCTCACGTCTCAACTAGCTGGTTCCTTACTACTTATGTTGTATGTTTTCTGGATGGTATTGGACTAAAAATAGAGCACCTAAGGCTCTATTTATAGGCTCTTGAAAGCTGGTGTGCTGGAATTTTGAAATGGCCTATTTTTGACACCTACACAGGTGTCTCACTTCATATATGGCTGACTAAGCTGCTTACATGGCAGCCTTTAATTAAACCTTATCTTTTTCAAGCTTGAGGTGGCATAGCCACTGCCACCAGCAGCATAGGGCTGATTCACTCCTCTTGGACACCATTTGAACCTAAAGGATGTTCTCACATATTGCTTATTGTCAAGCAATTGTTGGTCGGCTGTCCCTTTTTAATCAGTTGGATTTAAAACATGAAAACTGATTTCATCTACTAGTTCACTGTTGCCTTACTCATGGAGATTTAGTTTAGGTTAATGCTAGCTTAAGGAATCCATTGGTTGCCTGATGCCTTGAGAATTGTTACCTTAAAGATTGTTGCCCCTGAGAACTGTTGCTTCTAAAACTGTTGCCTATTGCCTTATGACTTGTTGTCTCTAAAAAGATGTGACAGAGTGGCACGACAGAAGCATTGCAGCGGTCCATATGATACAAACATAATTTACAAACTCGAAATACAATATAAGTCTTACAACATATTCCCAAAAGTACGGGGAATTTAAAACCGTTATTATTTGGTTACAGCAAAAGTCTTATTTACACCTGACCACTCTTACGACCTATTACTCTACTCGGCGTTGTCTTCGTCCAAAAAAAGGAACTCGACGTAGTAGTCGACGCCTTCGTCCTCCTTCGTCGTCGGCTGATCTTCGGGAACTTCATCGTCGATGTCGACGTAGACCACCTCCTCCTCCGTCGTCGGCTCATAGTCTACTCAAAGGAATTAGATAGAGGGATGAGTACAAAAGGTACTCAACAAGTCCAGGAATAGCAAAAAGGTGTTTGATGCACTATCTACTGAGAATGGCAACGTTCTCCCAAAAGAAATGCAGTTTTAGAGGTAAGGGAGTCAAATTTTAATTTAAGAGACTAATGATCTCCTGTCTCACAAGCTGCTAGGATTCCCGATGAATCCCTTTCTTGCCGGGTTCGCAGTTCCAACTGGGAACACGGAGTGACAATGCCACGATTCAATACACTCTGCAGAGGTGCACAACTGTACCCACAAACGATCAATAGTCATGGAGTTCATATCGTCACATGCACTCTAGACCGGCAAATCACAGAGCCGTTTCACCGCCCGTTCGGTTATACCCCGCGTCGCAGTCCTGCACTACGGGCAAGGACTACCAGTCTCACGTTGATACTCCGGATACAACGCTTTGTGGGTAACCAACATACGGTTGACGCCACCTTCCCAACAGTTGATACTCCGGATACAACTATTGAGGTCTTCCTTTCCCGGGAGAGTATAGACCTAGGGTAAAGGGTACTTTAGCTTAGCCCCGCCCATACAGGGTATGTGGTATGCGCGATCACTACGGCCCTTAAGCACAATCGATCATTGGTTGCATTAACCTTATATGAAACATTCCCGTGTGATGAAATCCACCTTCCCAAATGTGCCAACCTGCACCCATACCAGGATTTCACCACCCGCCATGCGATCACCCAAGAACCGGCGATCCAAAACAAAACAACAATTGATTCATCTTTAGAAAATAGATTTTTGTGCATGTTATAGACAAGAGGGAAATTTGGCAATTTTCAACGGACATGAACAAGAAACTGGACTTGCCTGGTAACGGATAGGTAGTGGAGTTCGACGGTCCTGACTGCTGAACTCCGGCTTCTGATAAAAGCAATGAAGTCCGATAAGGACTAATTCAAGAAATATTCAAAATTATGAATGCGACTATTATGGCAATATATGCATGCGATGATATGAAATGACATGGCGTTGCGTGCATGAGATGATGCGGTATTTAACTTCTTCTCAAGGATTTTAAACTTATAATTCTTGAACACACTTTCTTTAAAGATTCCGGACATTTTAAAAGAATATCTCAATTGTTTGGTATGATTAAATCTTATGTTGATTTTCACATAATACCTTTATCAACTAAACTTTTGATTTAATTTCACTTAGTAGTTTAAAGTTTCCCTCAATCTCCTCTAGTTAGTTTAGGTATTAGATCAACAACTTTAGGAACTAATTTAAGGTTTAACTTTCTTAGAAAAGAATTATGAACCTCAATCAATTTGGAAAATCTAAAAGTCTAAATAGGTTTTAGACTTTTTCTTTAAGAATTATCTGAATTTAAGGAATTTCTCTAGTGTTAAGTATTCTAATTCTTATGTTAATTATTATGTGACAACATTGCTCAACTATTGATTACATTAGCATTTCTATATAATCTACTCACTTTGATCTAAGGAATTTACTGGTACCTCCCAAAAATTTAACTTAGAGCTTAATTCCCCTCTTCTTTCTTTTCTTTAAAGAATAATCCATAACGCTTAGTTTAAAATAGTTTATAGTTTAGCTATTTTTAAATTCCCCTTTTAAAAAAAAGAAACATTTTAAAGGTAACATTTGGTTTCAATTTCCAATCACTCCTTAATCTACATACATATGTACATATTTTGATATGACCTTTTCTCCTTTTTAAACCTTATGTCAACTTTATTTCCTATCTCAACTTTTTTTTCATTTTTATAACCCTCTCTTTTCCTTTTTCTCTTAACTTCCTTTTTTTTCTTCCCTGGTCATACCCGCACCCGGCCGGTCTTCTTCTAGCTCTCCCCCAAATCACTAAATTCTCACTCCCCAACCCTTCTTTCCTCTCTCACCCGTGCGCCACTGGTCGCCTCCCCTTTTTCGCCGCCCCATGGCGTCGCCGCTCTCGCCGCCTCGAGCCCACCCCGCCGGTTGCCTCATCGCGTCGCCTGAGGCCGCCCCGGTCGCTCCCTTCGGCGCCGCTTCGCTCGGCGCCGTTCGTCGCCGGTGTCCCTCATCACCTCGCCTCGGTGGTCTCTCAGGTGCTGCCTCCTTGGTGCCGCTCCGCTCGGCCGCTCCATCCACGGTCATCACCGCCGGACAGCGGTGGGTTGACCGCGCCGCAACCGCGGTGATGCGCCGGCTTGAGGTAAGTCTCCAAATCCCTTCTTTACTTTCCTATTCCCCCAATTTCTAGGGTTTCCTATGCCGGTCCGGTTCTCAGGCTTAGCTTCTTGCGTTCCAATGGTTAATTCGGCCAGGAGCTCGGTGGCTTAGCTAATTGCTCGGCGCTATTGGCTTTGATTGATTGGAGTTAGGATTTGTGACTTAATTTGGGGAAAACATGCTAATGCTAAATATTTACAATGCATACCTTTACTAATTTGTTTCACTGTTGTGCCGTCTTTTCCTGAGAAAAGATCAATATGAACAGATGCTGACACTTGATACTTTTGAACATCAATATATGATGTGCGTGTTAATGCTTATGAGCTAGACTTCTAGCTGAAGGTTGCTGTTCACTAATGATATTCTTTTCTCTACAAACCAGTTATCAGAGTTGGAAGAACAGAATACTATACTTGGTCTTTAGCTTGCTCATGGCTAAGATATTTTTACTTGACCTTAGAATGAACAGATACAATGCCTGATCTTAGGCCATTTATATATTGATTAGAACTTGAGATATGAACAGATTACTGTTTATGATGCCTATGCATTTTCTGGGTATATATATATATATATATATATACTATGATGATTTCCTTAAGAAGAAAAATTTGGGAATAGTTTGAGAGTTGGATCTGATAAGTATATGCTCAAGCACTTGCTTCTTAGCCATTTCTACTTCCTACAGGAAAGTATATATGTATATGTGCATCAATCTTGGCTGCTGAACTGAAAGAACAGATGCTAAACCTTGAGATGGCATTTCTGATAAACTGATAAGAACAGAACACACTACCATGCTGCCTAACGAAAATCCTATGACGAATCTAACAAGCTGAGGATTTTGTTGAAACACTATGGTATTAATGGTAAGAACAGGTATTACCAAGGTTTGCTACCAGACCATGTGATGCAAAAATAGGTTCTGAGGATTCTTATTAACATGCTAAATCACTAAGGATGCACATGCAAAGCTTTTATATGATTTCTGAGATTTCCAACCTGATTTTGGGTATGGTTCAGGTGAGCTTGTTGGTCTTCTTCCTTCTCTCCTGTACTCCTTCTCCTCAAGTTCTCATGGCCTTCTCCTAAAGCTTCTTACTGGAGCTCAAGGGCTTGCTCCCTTCTCTCCTTCTCTTCCTGGTACTTGCCTCCAAACAACTCTAGTGTTGGGCTACCTCTAATGGTTGATGGCAGGAACTAGTGTCACTACGATGGCACTAGTGTTACACTGTGCTTACTACTATTCCAGCACTATTCCTATACGGCTGCCTTGAGTACTATTTCTACTGGTGCTCTTCTTGATACTAGTACTGCCACCTCATGCTTACCCTTGGCCGGCTGCTATTTTATTTGAGCTTGGCTTACAAGCTATGTTACCTTGAGCTCTGGATGGTTCCTTGGAATGAGTTTGCTGCCTTATCTTTATCGTTGCCTTATCTGAGCTACACTGTTGACCTTAGTCAAAAATGTGTGGCTGCTGGGTGATCCTTAAAGAATTAATACCTTAAAGCTTAAGAAATGTAGCTAAAGAATAGCTACAATTGAATGGTTGCCTCTTTCCCTCTATTGCCTCGGTTCAGATTGTATGGAATGGCTGCCTTACCCATGTTTTGCTTTATCTCAGATTTTTGTTTAATAAAACACTTTTCCTTTTCAAAATAAAAACTTATGGAGGCAATTTAGTTGCAAGAAAATAAAAGATATTTTTATCCTCTCATCCCTCTTTTCCACATATATAAGTATAATAGGTTTGTCCAATACGGGTCTTAGCCACGTGGCCCTCGGACATTTTGAAAAACAAAATGTTTTACAAACTATTTTCGAAAACTAAAATCTATTTTAGGTCATCGGCACTATTTTGCCCCCGCAGCTAACCCTGCGGACGTCGGCGGAACTGTGCCGATAAGACCACACATATTTAAAATGTAGATTTTAGGAACCTTTTGCCTCCTACAGCAACGGCACGATTCCCAACGGTCTCGAGTACCCATACTCGATGACCTCGGATGACCGCCTACATTCCCGAAGGCTTTCCCCTTCGGCTCTCGGTGCTTCGCGACTGCTCAAGACTTGAAGACTTCGAAGATTTGAAGATTCAAGACTTAGGGTTTAGATATTTGTATAGGTAGAATCTTAACCATGTAATTTTTATTTCTTCTTCTTCTTCTTTTAATCTTTTGCAATAAGGTTGTATCATTAACATTTGTATCATGTATTTGAAGTAATAAAGTTTCAATTTCACTTCTCATGCATCTATACATATATGCATTACTTTCTACATATGCCATGTATGCGATGAATGCGAATGCACAACAATTTTCTCCCCCTCTCGACTAACTCTCGACGTAGCTCGTTAGGTTTGGATCAACTCAGCAGCACGAGTTGCTCCACGACTTCCACCTCACGCCTCTCTCGACTACGCCAGAATTAGGGTTCTCACAAAAGAAAAATGGATTCCTAACTTAGTATTAAGCTCTTATCGAGACCAGAACCAGTTCTCTGCTCTCTCAAAACTGATCTCCTAAAACAATATTGCACCTCCTCAGGAGGTGCAAACATTTTTATTATAACAAATTTTTCCTTGGAGTTCTCTTTTCTTTGTGTGCAGGTTGAAGAAATGGAATTCAAGAAAAGGTTGAAGAAAAGGATTGAACCTGAAGAGAAGAAAAATAGTTTCATAGGATTTTTATTTCCTTTGTAATATATCATTACTTGTAATATATTTCTTTTGTAAGATATTTGTATTGGACACTTGTAATTGTAATTGAATTAATTTTGAATTATATTGAACTTCTGATATTTCATGTATATATGTATCTGCTAAGTGTTTTATCCAATGCATCAAAAAATTTAAATTTATTCCAAATTTTAGGTATGCATGAATGCAAAGAGATAATTCAATCTTCTAATCTCAACGTTTAGGTTTTAGAAAATATAGGTCTTCACGGTGCACACAATCATAAAATCTTAACAACACCAAAACTCTCCAGCCAATGTATGGAGAAAATAAATAAAACTGGAAAGAGCGTAACAAATATATTTCTAGACCTAAAGTTATCAGATATTATATATAACATTAAACTTCGTAATATGTAACATGATGGACCTAAAAATAATAAATTTTATTTAAGAATAATAATTCCGAACTTAAATTTTTGCTGGTAGCCAGAGATTGTGCAACATGATCTTACGGTTTACAGTTGAGCGTTATTTATTTATTTAATGGCACCAGCTGAGAGGTACTCCTAAAACTCACTTCTTGAGAGTCATTCATTGTCGCGCTTCCATTCTCGCAAACCAACCAATCATCTTTCTGCCTTGAGCCGCAGAAAGCAGAACCACAATAACACAGTGAGACTGAGTGTGTTGATTCGCAAAGTGAGACTGAGTGTGTTGGCTAAAACAGGGTAGAAGGGGGTTGAGTCTCCCTCACGCCACTGCCTCCTCCCTCGCCGCACAGACTCCTCTTCTATAAATTTGTCGTCTCCTTCTCTCTCCCTCCTCCTCCTCCTCCCTCGCCACACTCAACCGCGCAAGCTCGCCTCACCAGAGCTAAAGCCATCGCCGCCGCCAGGCGCCAAGGGTAGCTGCTCCCCGCGCGCGCAAACATCCAATCAGTGGGCAAGATTCGATCTTGCCACTCCCGAGTTCGGCTGATCCCCCCATGGAGACGAAGGAGGAATCCATGGCGGTGGGGCGAGTGGCGGCGGACGGGGGGCGGGCCCCACGCGCGGCTGCCGCCGGGGTTCAGGTTCCGCCCCACCGACGAGGAGCTGGTCGTGCACTACCTCCGCCGAAGGGCGCTCGCCTCGCCGCTCCCTGCCGCCGTCGACATCCCCGACGTCCGACTCCTCGCCCACGACCCATCCGACCTCCTGCCCCCAGGTGAGTCAGTCAGTCAGTACACCTCGCCGCCATTCCGTCCGCCACGCCGCGCCGGGCGTCTTTGGAGTCTTGGGCTGACGGGCTCATGTTTGATTGTCAGGATGGAGTGAGGAGGAGAGGTACTTCTTCACGTGCAAGGAGGCCAAGTACGTCAAGGGCCGCCGCGCGAACCGAGCCACCGGCGCCGGGTACTGGAAGGCAACGGGGAAGGAGAAGCCGGTCGCCGTGAGCGTGCCGGCAGCAAGGGCTGGCAGCGACCGCCAGGCCGTGGTCGTGGGCATGAAGCGGTCGCTGGTGTTCTACCGGGGGAAGCCGCCGAGCGGCAAGAAGACGGACTGGGTCATGCACGAGTACCGCCTCGCCGGCGCGGGCCTTACCCCGTGCCGCCGCGCGCAGCTGGGCAGCGACACCGACGCCGACGCCCCCGCCGCGCGCCCCGCGGAGGGGTGGGTGCTCTGCCGCGTGTTCAGGAAGAAGGGAGCGTCCGCCTGTCCGAGCGACACCGCCGACGCCCAAGATCCCGACGACGCGCAGAGCGCCGGCGTCCGGTTCATCGACTTCTTCGCTCGCGCCGACGCGCGTCGGCGGCGCGCGGCGTCCCCCTCTGTCGTCAAGCTGCGTGACCGACGCCTCCGCCGAGCATTGCAGGGAGCAGGAGACCACGAGCAGAGGCAGCTGAACCGATAGTGTGAGAAGCTAGAGAGAGCAAGCAAAAGCTAGCTTTGTAAGCCGTAAGCAAGCAAGCTGCTGTTAAGCTTTGTAAGTTGCTTAACAATTGTTTGCAACTGCAGTGCAAGATGACAGTCTTTCAGTCAGCGTAGCGCTGTGCTGAAACTAATGTATCTGATTAATCAGTTCTTTATGTTAATCTCCAGAGGGCTTCGATCTCCAATCCTCTTTGCAGATCCGAGTTGTTTCTTAATTCGATTGACTTGTCCCATGTTTTGCGATACCATAAAGCTCGCAGTAACAGTATTCCACGGTCACCTGCAAACGCGGGAACGGTTTAAACACACGACGGATTGCGTGCTGGACGGAGAACCGCGAGTGTGGTTGACATGGAAAGTGGAAAAAACAGGCTGGAGTAAACTTACGGAGAACATGTTTTGGTCTGTGGGTTTTCTATTGCTTGGACTTGTAAGCACAGCCAAAAGGAGTGCCATTGGCAATTTGGTTTGGTTAACTCCCATCTAAGCGCGATTAAAAATTGACAAAAACGGAGGTGATACATAAATTCATCGCTGATGACAAGGGGGGAGGTTGGAAAGCTGTGGCTTTTTTCTTGTTAAGGTAGGAACGTTGGGCAAGGAAGAGGAAGGAGCTGCCTAGCACACCCAAACAAATATTTTAGTAGTTGGCGGTGAAAGGCAAGTTGATGGTAGGGTACGTGCCGGGTTGGGTTAGCTTTGGAGATCTTGTGGACTCGTCGTAGGGTTTGTCAGGGACGGAGATGGCCGTCAAATGTCACGGGCCCCGCTTGACACGAGCTCGTCCCGGTCAAGAATATTTTGCAGAGATCTTGTGTTGACCACGCTCGCGCGCGCGCGGTGAAACGAAAGGAGAAAAGCAATCACATGTTGCACGAAACGTAGCGTGGTCCACCATACGGGGTTGGAGAAAAGATGCGCTTGCTTTGCCTATACGAGTCTCTTTTTTTAATATTATTTTTTTATTTAAAAATTTAGAAATAATATCACATCTAAAAAAATTATAAAACTGGACTCAATCGCCAGCCGTGGCAATTAGGACGCAACCGCCACGCTTCATAGTAATAGGGGTCAATCACCAATCGCACTGATGATATTAAGTGCTATCGCCACGCGGGGTGGCGATAGGGTGCAATCTCCATCCCTGGTGGCGATAGGCAGTTACTCTCCGTAACCGTGAGGATACAGGACGCTATCGCCACGAGCTATGGCGATAGCACCCTAGCTATATAATTAGAGGGGCCAATCGCCACGTCCGCTGACGATTTAGGCCTAATCGCCATCCCTTGTGGCGATTACGATCAATCGCCAAGCGGCTTGGCGATTCCATATTGAATCGTCCGTGCGGCTGGTGATTGGCTTCTATCGCCACAGCGTGTAGCGCCTACGCCCTAATTGTCAGGGCTGGTGGCGATTGAAGCCAGTTTTATAATTTTTTTAAGTGCGGTATCATTTCTGAAATTTCTAAATAAAAAATAATATTTAAAAGAAAAACTCGCTGGTTGTTTGGCTCGGGGTTGCTTCGACCCTCGGATTGAAAATGAATGGACCAGGATTGTTGGGGTAGCTAGTCCAGTCACTGTAGCAGAAGTGACGTGGATGGGGTTACCGGTCTAGGGTATCGTCGCACGCATCCTAGGCCGTCAGATCACGAAACTGACGGAGGAAAACCGGTGGTAGAGTTACAAGCTAGGTGACTTTCTTGGAAAAGAAACACTACCACGGCAGGCAGGGGGTTGTTTCGAGACTTCGAGTTAAGCTGCCGTGCATGACAGGCAAGCAATGAAAGGGTGCATCAGGGCATTTCCCTATCAAAGTTAAGCTACTGGGGCCGTCACTGACCACAAGGCACCAGTAGCTTGAAGAATCAAAAGGGAACCGTGGTGGGAAAGATCCATCCCGGATTCACGTTACACGTCTCCTGCTACAGAACCAGGTACATAACACCCGTACTTTCAGAACTGGACCATTCTCTTTAACCTTTGCGGATAGCTTTGCTAAATGACGTGGCTGACAACAAGGATTTCTGGAGAATAAAAGAAATGGAGAAGGGTCTACACAATTATTCGCAGGCTCATTTAATTCTAGGGCCCACATGTAATGGAAAGATGGAACAGAGAGCGCTTTGCGCGACAGCGTAAATGAGGTACGAAAGGAGGATGCCATGGTGGCAATACAACCTAACCGTCTCGGCGCAGTGCACGATGGTGGTAAATGAGGTAGATTATCAAGGTCTGTGGTGCTAGAGCTTCCCTGTTTCGTCTACCCTATATTCTATATAAAAAAATTTAAAGGTTCTTTCTTTACATCTTCTCAATCTTCAACAGATTTTCTATTTCACACTTCATATTTCGGTCCTCTATATTTGATTGATATCCTATAACTAACTCAATATTTTAAATGGCTCTATTTATACCAGGTATAATTATAATAGTTATTTTTATATCTTAATTAACTGCATCGATGAGCTATGATCTCCCTCTGAAGACTTAAGTAGTACTCTTGTTGTGGCCCAGACATAACATCAGCATCCATCCTCATAATTCTCTCACCATCCATCCTTCTTCCAACTTCTCCTGCTCTATCGCAATCCTATATTTCTCATTTGCAACTTTCTCTTACACTAGTGCATATGCTTGTCGATATCGTTCATCTTTCTTCAGTTCTTTCTGGGCATCCATCTCATTCTTGTCCCAAATGTTATCTAAAGCCTGCATATAAATGCTATCCCATGTACTATTGCTTGTACTTTTACGTCGACGTATACATTATTTCTCTATCTTCTTACCAGTTGGTCTTGTGAACGGATCTGTTTGAGGAGTGGGAGCATCTACATCAGCATCTAAAGGACTAGCACTCGTACTAATAGGACTTGAAGTGGCAGGACTTGAGTTGGAGCTCACCTTTTGCTTCTTCTGTGATAACCTTTCAGACCACTTAGGATGGTACTGTAAAATATTCTAGCAGTGCAAATATTGAAAAGTTTTGCCCTCTTCTTCCTTATATACAGCACAAGCTTGAATAATCTACAAAACTATATACGTACTACGAAACAAGCAAGCGACATATGTGTTGAGAAGCGAATTATGGAGATACGAAATTATCTTATCTTGTTTTGTTACCCCACTTTGTCGTCTTCGCAATATCCAGGCATAACACCCACATAATTTATTCACGTGTTCTTGAATTGCCGACCAACGGTGCAAAAGGGAGTTTTGTGAATGGTTAGACACAAAGTCTTTATTCTCATGGAAGTAACAATGGATTCTCTTCCAATAAGTTGAGCGAGATTATTCATTACCTTGTGTTGCATCCATACTTGTGTTAGCCACGTCAACACCAATATTTCATCTTCCATATCATTGAAGTTCTTTGATCTCTTACTGGTACTCTTGTTGGGTGAAGTATCTTGTTGAATTGGCCATTGTTGCTCCTCAACAGGGCTGCAATTGTGGGTCTTATCCCAAGCTGCCCCTCATTTCCCTCGTTCAACAGGTTAATATAAAACGAATCCATAACATGTATTATGTGAAGCACAAGTTAATTCAACAAGTATATATAGTATGAATCCATAATATGTATTGCGTGAAGCAGAAGATAATAACACAATTGACTTCCATAAAGCATATACTTAATAGAAGGCAACAATATATCACATAAAAATACCATAATTGTCATAACACAACACTCAATACATGAAGTAATTCAAAACGATACATCATACATCATTAAACAGTTCTACTTAGATGCTTAATATATTAAAATAGTTGCACTTTCGTATTATACCTAAATTCACGGTGACATCATTACTATCAAATTCAATCCCTTCTTCTTCACACGCTGTTTCACCACTATGATCGCTCTTGTAGTCGCATGGGATATGATCACCGGGGTCAATGTCGTCATCGCCCTCTGCTTGCTCAGCTTCTCTTGCTAGCAATTCCTTTCACTGTAGCCCAACATTCTCAAGGGGTGTCTGCTAGTCGTTCTGTTTGAAGTAACACTAAGTTCATATCACCTGAGCAAGGATAGTACATGAGGGATATATCATCTAGGCTAAATTCTTAATCTCACTAGCTATCCCCTCTAACTCTTTGATTGTCTATGCCCAAGCTTCATTATTTTTCTTTGCTTTTTTATCCATCACTTCAACTTATCCCTGTAACAAATCTTGCGGTCCATTACATTCAATATGCAAAAACAGATTGTGCAAGTTCCATAACAAGGACACATATCATGCAAGTTCACTACAATCAAGGACGTAGTCATAGGGAAAAGTAAACCACCAAATAGTTTCTGCTTTCTATAAGGAAACAGATCATGCAAGTTCATTACTACCTAGTATATATTGTCTTTGTGAGATCAAGAAATGGAAACAGAAAAAATGACTGTCCAAGTGTTGTAGACGAGGCTCCCTGTTTTGGCAGAGCTAGGTGTACATCTTTCCTCTATTTTGTTGATAGTATGCTTAGGAGGTTATCAAGTAAATACATTCAATCTTTGCTTGTTAGTCTGAACCTGCATTTTTTATCTAGATCTAGAGGCCATGTGTCTAATCATAAGATATTGTAATCCACAGGGTTTAGTTGAGATTGAGAGATTGAAGCAGCATATGGCCCAAAAGGATCCCAAAAATCATGTCATCGATTCTTGCATCTTGGGATAGGTTTATCAACTCACCTGAACATGCATGCACTCTATGGCTACATGATACAAGGATCACACGCCAGCTGGTAGTTCAGCTATAGCAAAACAGATGCATGCATCTAGAAGTCTACTTAGGGAGATCATAAATTGTTGGTTCCAACAATCAAGCAAGGTAATGCAAATGACCCACAACTACTCCATAAGGCAAATGCATTGTGACTAGTGAGAACACAGCGCACATCAGTATGAAAGGATCAGTTAATCCAAGTTTAAGTAGACCACAACAGAATGGTTCCGCTATGCAGTAAATAAAGCACAAGTTTGCGGCACTAGCTACTATAGAAATTATGATAATGTTAAATATTTAGATGTTAGGATAGATGAAGTCTACTGAGTGTTCATTTGAGATCTCTCCAACTAACCATTAGTACAGCAAGCTTCCACCAACGCGTTTAACAAAAATCACTGGACAAAGCTATGCTAAAGCAAGATTGAAAAGCTTCGAAAAGCAACACCTAGAACAACATTGAGCCCATGTTGTAGATTGACTGGATCTGCCACAGATCCAGCACAGAGGTAACAATTGCTGTGGCCAAGGACAAAGGGAGGGGGGCCACGCGGCGGAGTGGGGCAAGCGGATGCAAATCCGGGCGAGCGAGAGCAAGGGGACGATGAGCGCGAGCAAGGCGACATACCAGTGGATCCGGCGGTGCCCAGAGACGTAGGGGTCGAGGGCGGGTCAAATCTGGTCAAGGGCGAAGCCGAGGCAGGGACGGGATGCGATGAGGGGAGCTGCATGGGACATATCGATTGTGAGGGGAACTGCTCGATGACGAAGCCGATGACTTGGATCCAGATGGACTCGTTGGTTGGGGCTCTGCTGCAGATCCGGTGCGGCGACGGGATGTGATGCTACTCGGATCGGGCCACCACGAACTCTTTCTTACCCTGCAGCTGGCTCCGGTGAACGGAGAGGCAAGTCCACAATGCGGCCGCTCGCGAGGATGGCAGAAGGGAGTGCTCCGACGTGGGTGTTTGGACGATGGAAAACATCTACGAGTCGTCAAGAATGGGGAACAAGATGCGTGATTTGGAGAACGAGATAGGATGCAGAGCCGAATATAGAATAGGTTGGTAAAGGTTTTTAGGTCACTTTTGGCAAATATAACTATAGAGAGTGAGATACAGAATCTCTTAGAGATACTCTTACAAATCTAATTTTATAGTTGGCTGGTTTTCTATCAAAGTTTATTATTTTAGGAGGGTGTAAATGGACTTTTTCCCTAAATGAAAATCATATGAATCAGCCCATTAATTTCCGGTGGTAAAATAAAGAAAGCAACACCAAGCAAGAAACTGAGAGGACAGATAGCCGCGTCAACCAAACATAGGTCACTAGTAGGAAGACGGTGCACACCGTTCTTCTGTAGTTCATGCCAATCAAACTGCAACAGTATAGCTTCTACTCTTCCCGAAGCTTTTGCCGTCAGCGGAACAGTGAAAAGGTCTTCTCGATGTGTATATACATGTATCTGTACTTCATGTTGATGGAACAATCAGCCGTTGTTTTGTTGTCAACGCGCCATGATACACGTTACAGCGGAAGCGGACAGCATCCCAAAAGATCGATTGCAACATATTGCTTGGTAGAACGTTGACCACAAGTTTTAAAAGGAGTACGGTTTTTCTTTCTTCTATTTCTAAGTCAACTTAGAAATGATTATTTCTAGGATAATCTTAGATGTTGATCTTATCTAACAGTTAATTGGATAGTCGTAGTTTTTAGAAATTGTATGTAACTTCAAGTTTAGATATGTGTAACTGGACAGTTGCATATTTCTAGACCTAGAGTTACACAATTTTTTTGTACAACTATAAATTTAATAATATGTAACTCGGTAGACTAAAAAATAACAATTTCTCAAACGACTGAGAAATAACAACTCTGTTTTTATTATATTTTACTTGTCAAGTGCCTACCCGATAACAGAAATCTCAATGTGGATCCAAAGGTAAGAATTTAAATGATTTTCAGGTAAGTTTTATTCGGAAAATGTTTATCAAGCTTCACTGTTTTTTCTACTAGGCATACTCATGACGACGAAACAAGGCCATATTTGAAGTGCAGGAATTTTACGGGAAACAGTTCACGTCTTCGAGTAAACATTGAAATCCTATTGGATAACACATTCGTACACGAGCCGCTTCTCTTCTTCCATCCCATTACTCCCTCCCAACTTTTCACCGCCCCCAAACGAATTAAATTTCATTTTTGCCCCGTCGCCCTCTAAAGTAAGGATAATTCATTACTTTTAACCCATGTCAAGTTATTTTGCACCCCATACCCTCTTCTCTTATTTTTTCTCTTCTCCTTCTCTCCTTACCTTTTTTCTTTCATTTCTTTCTCTTTTTCTTCTTCATTCTTCTCTTTTCTCCTCCTTTCCTTTATTCTCTAAATCACTCCTGTCCTTCCCTTTCCTTCTTTTTTTTCTTTTTTTTTCTCCCCCCCTTCCCTTTTCTCCCCCTTTTTCTTCTTCTTTTTCTCTTTCTTCCCCCTCCCTCCCTTCCTTTTCTTTT
>JAGXJF010002983.1:0-10600 GCA_019208055.1 Stipa capillata | reverse complement strand
GACCCTATATATAGGGGACCAGGGGAGGACTCTGTCCTCAACCTTGCTCAAATCAGTGATTCACATACGACCGTTGCAAAGCCTCCAGCCACTCCACAAGAGCCAAGAGCCTAAGGGTTAGTTCGAGTGGGTTTGTGAGCTAGAGCACGAGCAAAGGTTCCTCCAAGAGATTGCTGCTGCATCATCTGTTACTCTTGGAGTTTGTCTACTCCTAGGCGGGTGTAGGAGTTGCTGGTATCACCCAAGCTTGTGTGGGCTGAACCAGTAGTTTGTGAAGGTGTTCTGAGGTCTACCTGCTGCAAGGCAAAAGGATCTCCACAAGCAAAAGGAAGAGTCCTGAAGGATCAGGTACTCGGAGAAGAAGCACGTTTTAGTGCTGGCCAGCTCTTAGGAGTGGTCTCTCCAACGGAGACGTACCTTCTCTGCAAAGAGTTGGGAACTTCGGTGAAAAACTCCTGAGTCTCCTTTACTTTCCTGTGTTGCATGCATATCTGTCTATCCTTGCTTGCTTGTGTCTCTTAGACTTGATCTGCTGAGTTTACCTTTTCACCTGTGCTAGATTACCTTTATACCTGTGTGTGATCACCTGTTACACAGTTGCCTCATTCACTTGTATTTACCTGTATTAGCACCTGTGTCACAGGCAGTCTAAGTAGAACACCTGTGTTAGGTTAACTCTTCACCGGTGTCTTCCACCTGTGTGACAGCTGTGTGTTAATTTACACATAGTTTCCACCTGTGTCACTCATCTGTGTCACAGCTATCCAGTATTAACTTATGAAGTTAATCTGACAATTTAAACAAAAGATTAAAAGAGGAAAATTTTTATAAACCAACTATTCACCCCCCTCTAGTCGGCATCTCGGTCCTTTCACCGCCCCTCTCCAACCTCCATCCGGATTGACACGGCATATCAAAGCGGCGACAGTGTTTTATTAGGGTTCCGCAGCGCGCGTATCTTAGGGGTTGCTCCTACCGGGAAGAATGACGGTGAAGTAGCAGAGCAGATGCCGGAGTAGAGGCGGCGAAGTAGTCGCCGCGGCGAGCCACGAGGACGCCGTAGGTTCGTGGTGTCATCCATGATAGCAACACCAGAGCGGGAGGCCATGCCAACACCGTACCAACAACATACGCCGCACGGGCTAAGGTTAGCCAAGACGGCGTGAGCAGGAGCGGTGAGGTGCGGCGTGGTAGGGATTTGGCAAAGGGGGACAATGGAAGCGTGGACGCGAGGTTGGTGACGCCGATCACTACTGGCAGCGGCCATATTTTTGGAGGTGGAGGAGGCGCAGGGCAGAAGGAGCCATAGGGGAGGAGGAGCCGCAGGGGAGGGGAGCAGACAACGAATGGGAATAAGAGATAACCCAATATTTTCAGCGCTATTTTTTTGCACAAAATAGTTATCATGATTTTCTACATCATGCACTGTATGAAAAAAATAGAGAACGAGCCATTCTAAACCTACGCGGAAAAGAAGAATAAATGGTAGGCATGAGGACAAAATAATGACGAATAAAAACATATGGATTAATTACAAATCTATGATGAAAGATAGTTGTGCCATAGGTAGGAACATCTGAATAGTAGTCTTGGTATAGTCTAAAATGCCTGACTTTTCTATCATGATGAATTACCCGACGTCCAGGCACAGAACCGCCATGGCGTGGAGCATTGAGAAGCTGATATTCATTGTGTGCTATAGTAAGAATGAGTTCATCGTCATCGTATGACGACGATAAATCCAAAAGAGATTGTATGCGTAAGTTGTGACGACTCATTGCGATATGAGAAAGAAGGAACAATCAGGAATAGTGAATGATTTTTGTATATATAGACAAGAAATATAGCCGTTATAATATATTTTTTACTTACCAAATATTAATAAAATATAAAAAATAGAATATAGAGAGTGAAATATGAAGAGTAAAGTGTGAAAAAATATGAAAACAAAATATTCCCAAGAGACTGAGATTTGGGGAATACGTGATCTTCCGTGAATGGCAACATCGTAAAAAGCCACCAAATCAGGAAAGAAGAGCAACCCCCTTCTCTCTCTATCCATCGCCTTCTCCGGTTCCCATCTCTCTCTGCCGTCTCGCGTCGCCGTCGCGTTCAAACCCTAGCCCTCCCCCACCCCCAAACCCTACCCCCAAGCTCTGAGTCGCCGCATCGGCTCGCGATTCCGACGCTCCCGTCGCATTCCGCGCCCCCGATTCGTCCCCACGTCCGGGCGAGATCCGACGGATGGAGTCCGCGGCGCCGAAGGAGGCGCCGCCGCCCCAGTCCGCGGCGGAGGAGGATGGGATGCTCTCCGTGACAGCAGCTATGGCGAGGGACGCGGCCGTGCTGTTCCAGAGCCGCCGGTACGCCGAGTGCGCCGAGGTGCTCGCGCAGCTCCTTCTCAAGAAGGAGGGCGACCCCAAGGTGCGCGATTCGAGCTCTGCTTTTGCGTTCCTATGTGTTGACAAGTGAGGAGGGTTAGGAGTTTCTGTGATTGATGTATGTTTATTGACTGTATACATAGCGAATCCTGTGCCTCGTTGGGTTGGTGGTGACGCGTTTGGTTAGGGAGGTTGTTCCAATCTTGCTTGCTAGATGTTTCTGCCACTGGTGAAGTGTGCTTATATGCTCGTGCGAATTGTGCGGTGTGCATGTTTTAGTTGTGCGCATGGCTGTGCTCTCGGGGTGGGTGGTATGAGCTTGCATATGTTTGTAGGTGGTTGAGTGCATCTTGGGTGGTGATTGTTTGTGATGCATATGCACAGATGTGTGCATCTGCCGCATGTGTATACATTGTGGTCACATGGTATGACTCGCATGTGTCTTAATTTGTTGGTGTTGAGTTGGTATCCAATTGTGTTTTGCGATAGGTACTGTACTGTGTCAATGGTTGTGTGGTTTGCATTTGGTCTTGGGCGTGCTTCTCCTTTTGCCTGATATTAATTAGTAATGTTGTACGTTTCTTGAAGCATAGGCCAAGGTCTTTTTAAGCTTGCCGTGTTAGGTTATAAATTCGAAGCAGAAGTCCCTACAAATGGGAACGAATAATGGTTTAATTTAGAATGATTGGTGAAATAGTTACCAATATCTGTGTATAGCACCGAATATGCACTTCGGTACTTTCTAGAATGCTCAGCTTGAGTACGTAGTGCTTATATTGTCTCTTCAGGAAGAAATGATGGTTTAGTCATATTTTCTTTTGTTGCATCTGATGTCACAATCTTCAATTTTCAGGTCCTTCATAATATGGCTATCACAGAATCGTTTTTGGATGGTTGTCCTGATCCAAAGAAGCTGCTTCAAATTCTAGGCAATGTTAAGGTTAGTGAATCTGCATTGTTCACTGATTTGTCATTTGATTGTTATTCAGATTTTGTAATAGAAACACATTTTTTACGAGTAGAACTCTACAAATAAGCTTGAATTGACAACTACACTTGAAACCTTTTAGTGGCTCATACGCTTGATTGTGCAAACAATCTTGGACAGTGCTAGCCAACGGCGTGCGCTAGCTAGTCACCTGGTACGATGTCTACGTAGCATCCTCCCTCCTCATCCTACTACATCTAAACTACCACTTAATTGAAGATTACGAGAATTCAAAACATTTTGATCTCATGAACTATATATTGGATTGGTGATCCGTTTTCATTGTTAGCTTTGTCGCGACGAGATTTTCAAATCTAGATCCCATGTTGATATGTTCTGACATCTTTTTTTCGACGTCAGTAGTTACCAGGTTTAATGAACGAGTTACCTAGATTGTTACTGCTGAGCTATCATATTATATTTATATAGTTACCAGGTTAACGAACATTAGTGTTACACCACTCAAACTTGCATTTCAAGGGCTCCGATATCATCAAGTATTACCTAATAACACTTCATTACCCCCTTTATATACTTGTATAACAGTGTACAATGTCTAATGATAAATCAATTACTACCTATAGCCGTTTGCTAATAACTTGGTAAGTGTTCACTTTTAACTTAATAGTCAGTACACTATAACATAGTAGTTGGTGACGACAAAAAAAGTTTTGTCGAAACATATCAACATGGTGTCTAGTTTTGAAGCCCTCGTCAAGTGGAGTCCAACGGTGAAAATGGATCATGAATCGGATTAACAGTTTAGGAGATAAATCATTTTTAATTTTGCGTTTAGCATTAAATGTGTTGATGTCATTAAATCTGGACAACATGTGATCTCTCTTAGCCACAAAAAATCTCATCCATCCCTTATAGGAAATGGATGGGGATTAAAGTCTTCTTTTTAAGACTAACTGGGGCATGTGCCCCAGCTAGTTTCCGAACAATCTTTTACTTTTGCCATGTCTGGACTCAGTTATGAATAGAAACCATCAACCATTGGTTAAATCCGAATGGCAACAAGGAGGTCACATGCATGACTTTTTTTTTCATGTACAGTTAGTGACTTTTATTATTGACCATTTATTTATTCTGCACATTTATATTTTTATTGCCTGTAGACTGGGTTTGAATATGGATTTTTTGTCATTAGAGATAAAACATTCCTCTCTACTTGAGAGTTTTAACTGTGTGGTGCATCGGTACATGAAACAAGGGTGTTGCATAGGATACATGCGACAAGTTTAGAATAGTAATAACATGTTTCATTGCTTGGAATGCCAACATGTGTAAGAATGTGTTACGTGTGTATCTGCAAAGGGGCTTGAAACTAATCAATTTATGTGAAGCTTGGTGTTGAATATAAATAATTATTAGAAAATCATATGGGTAGACATTAACATTATCATTTCACGTATTGATAAATCATAGAATTGGAGGTGAGCCCATGTGATCCTGCGACTGTTTTTCTATTATGCCGTGTATGATATTTCTATTCATGAGTGCTTTTGTTGCATAAATCTGGACCAGACGGATGCGTTTGTATTCTGAACGATCCGTGATTATGGGTTAAATTTTTCGTTTGCTGCAATCAAGGCCTCAAATTCCTACTCTTGGTCCATCAAAGGCTTCAACCATGCATTGTTTTATTGCACAAATCTGGACCAAGCAAATGCCTTTTTAGTTGATAATTCCATGATTTATGGTTCAAGATTTTCGTTTGCTGCAATAGTACAATCAAGAACTCAAATTCGTACTCCTAATTGATCAAAGGCTTCAAATCTTTGTGCATGAAAGTTGCTTCCAAATTTGCAAGCTAAAGTTGATGCATCTTGCTTTATGTTGTGTAGCTCAACACAATATTATAAGTAGAAGCCTTTATTCCAGCCCTGGAAATTCTCTTGCTATTTTATTTGCCTTCCTTTCATCCTTTGAATGTTTGATCTAGTAGTGACCGAACTCGTAGCAATATGTCCTCATACAGAACGATATATCCTTTACTTGGAACTCAATCATTGAGTTATCTGCTTTATCATTCAAATTCCACATGTGACCATCTATAGTTTAACTGTTTGCAAGCCCACACATGCGCTACAATGTTGGGTGGCTATTCTCCAAATGCTTATTTAGAGCATTGGTGCAAACTGATGTCAGCATCTTATTATATGTTGAAACACATCATGATGCTTGTTCAGTAAAATGCTAATGTTCTGATGCATTTATTGGTGCCCATTTGGAGTTGCTTTGTCGTTTTATATTGGTCTATGTTACTGCATTTAGTCTCCAAGTTTTATAGTTGTTTGCGAAAATTCTAATGTTCTACTGACACATGCATTCAGAAAAGAATTGAAGAGCTTGCCTCTGCATCTAGAGAACAAGCTGATTCTACCAATGGGGTAGGAAACAATACTTCTTCAGGATCAAGAGGCAGTGGCATTATACCGCCGATTTCTGCAGCACATAATGGAAGAGCCTATGGGGATGAGTTCGACACAACCATAATAACAATCAACACTGTATGTTCTCTTATTCCGTGAGTGTAATTATTTGATATTAGGTGTTTCTGGTATGTGGTTTGCATTTATTGAAGTACTGTTTTGGCCAATGTAAGCGTTGAATGTACACCTTGATGTGAGCTTTACATGCTGACAAATACGTTTATGGACTTGATAAATTTGCAGGCTGTTATCCTTTATCATCTTCATGAATATGAATCTGCACTATCAGTTTTGGAGCCATTGTACCGAAATATTGAACCAATTGATGAGGTATTATTAGTTGTTGCTTAGCTTAAGCTAAAAGTTGTTTTACATTCTCTAATTATTCTTCACTGCTGCAGACAACTGCTCTTCATGTATGCTTTCTGTTATTGGATATTACACTAGCTTTGCAAGATGCATCAAAAGCTGCGGTATGTTTTTTTTTCTTTCCCTCACTGCGGCCTGCAGTTGACATCTACAGCTGGCTCCATTGAAACTAGTAACTTTTTTGCAAATATTATTTGTAGGCCTATGGTATTTTGTCAACGGATGTTCCTGAAAATGCACCATATGTCGTACCTTCACTTTTTGACTCAGAAAAATGGCATGACAGTTGACCAACGTTGTTGCCTTTGACATGGCAAAATGACATGCAATTTATTACTATTTCTATGTGATATGGTCAATCTTTGTGTACTTTGTCCCCATATGCTTCGTTGTGTCAGTATATCCTGCCATAACATGCATGTTTTAGTATATGCAAACTTTTACTGAATTGTGGGATTATTGCTGATAAATGATAATACTTGAAACGAGGGGAGAGAGTCAGAGACCTAGGGTGTGTTGATCATGGAGTTCCTTTTCTCTGTCAGATGTTCTGGTGTTGTTATTGGGGAGATTGGGGATGGTCATGTTTTTCATTTATTTGATCTGCATTAGAATTCTCGAGCTTCACACTGTCAAATTTAGTTGGGATCTTAACTTGTATGGTGAGCCGTTACATTTGTCTAGTCTTATTTCTTTTCAAAGTTGCAGTGCTGACTCCTGTCTAGATGGAACTTTGTTCATCTCACTTAACTGTGCAGACCTTCTTTCTTTACTTATGTTTTTACAGGATATTATTCAGTACTTGGAAAGATCATTTGGAGTAGCTAATACAACGAACCACAATGAAAATGCTAGCATAGTTCAGCAGCAATCAGCTCAACTGAAGCCTCCTGCAAAAAGTAACACGCCTCCAGATTCTGATTCAAATACATATCCTGGTGGATCTGAGAATCTTTCTGTTGGAAGTTTCTCAGATGATACACTAGAGTTTGAATCTCTTTACTCTACTTTGGATGGTGCAAATCACTTGGGCAGACCTATCTTAAATGAGTTCTCAAGGGCATCAGCTGATCTTGCTGCCACTGCTGCTGATTTGAAAGTTAGACTACAAATTTACAAGGTCCGGCTTCTACTTCTCACAAGGAACCTGAAGGTTGCCAAGAGAGAACTCAAAGTTCTAATGAACATGGCACGTGGTAGGGATTCATCAACAGAGCTTCTCTTGAAATCTCAGTTGGAGTATTCCCGAGGAAACTATCGGAAGGCTGTGAAGCTGTTGAGCACACCCAATAATCGGACTGAACCAGTAATGCTAGCAATGTTCTACAATAATCTTGGTTGTATACTCCACCAGCAAAGATCCAACCATACCTCAAGATTGTGCTTTAGCAAAGCACTGAAATATAGCTTATCTCTTCGTTCAGAGAAACCACTGAAGCTGTCTACATCATCACACGGCAAATCTTGTCTTATATCGTACAACTGTGGCATCCAACATTTGATGTGTGGGAAACCGCTCTTAGCATCTCGTTGCTTTCGTGAGGCCATGCCGCTCTTGTACAACAGACCCCTCTTTTGGCTCCGTTTTGCTGAGTGTAGCCTGCTAGCTCTAGAAAAGGGCTTCCTAAGTTCAGGTGGTGCTACTTCATGCAATGATGAGATGGAAGTTCATGTTGTGGGGTCAGGGAAATGGCGGTACTTGGTTATCAATCCAGTGAACTCAAGAAGTCACTATTCAGATTCTGGGGGTGTGAGTTCAGATGAGCATGGAAATTTGATATCACTTAGATTGCTAGACAGTGTCTACTCAACGCACAACTATTATTGGATGCTTCTGAGCAGGAAAATCAGGTGATTGCATCAGATACAGGGGATTGCAACCAAGGAGCACAATGCCAGAAAAGCTCAGGTCAGAAGAATACCATAAGTATGGAATCCAAAATACCTTCTGGTCCAACACCCACTAATGCAAATGGAGAACAAAAGGGAGCGGCTAGCTTGAATGCCACCTTGCAGAGCTCTCTTGCTTTGTATGATGACATATGTAGAAAAGATAACCTCAAGATTCGACAAGCCATCCTGGGGGACCTGGCGTTCATTGAATTGTGTCTTGAGAATCCCTTGAAAGCTTTGTCTATTGCCAAGTCGCTGCAGCAGCTGCCAGACTGCTCGAGGATGTATTTATTCCTCAGCCATGTATACGCAGCTGAAGCTTTGTGTGCGCTGAATAGACCAAAGGAGGCTGCTGAGCAGTTAACTGTGTATTTGAGAGATGGCAATGATATCGAGTTGCCCTACAGTGTTGAGAACTGTGAAAAGGCCCTGATTGAGAAAGATAGCGATGGTGAAGATTCTGTCACTCCTGCAGTCACAAAATTGACCCCAGAAGAATCTCAGCATTCAGTGTCTCTCAAGCCTGAGGAAGCTTGCGGTGTTCTGTATATTGACCTTGGTATGACCGCCGCGGTGCAGGGAGAGCTTGAGCAGGCTAACTACATGGTGAGCCGTGGTTTTGCGATGTTGCCCAACAACCCTAGGGCATTGCTAGCATCCATTTATGTGGACCTGCTGCAGGGGAAGGCGCAAGAGGCTATCGCCAAGTTGAAACTGTGTAGAAATGTGAGATTTAGGACCAGTAGTGTAACAGCCAGCAGCTAAGGTAGAGCCTCCTTTTGATGATTTCTATAGTTGATAATTGCCATTTCATCTTTTGAACCCTGACACCATGTGGATGATCATCATCAAAGATCGTAATATTTTTCTGTGTACCATACATAAGAAAAAGAACTGTAGATCTCCCTCACTTTCCCCTCTTTAGCTTTCCCAGGCTCGGGGGTGTAATATGTTGGCGTTATATCAGTTTTAGTTTGCCGCTCTTAGGACTGAAGAGAGGTGAGCTGACGACATAGCTTCTGATATTCGTTTATTCAGGAAATAAACGTGCAAAAGCTTTGGAATCTGACGTCCTTGAGTATGTTTTGGTGCATCATATTACCGGAATTATCACTTGTGCACAGCTGTGTTCTTCTGGTTTCCTTTAAGAGAAGAAGAAACTTCCATATGGAGGAGTTTACTTGTGTTCTATGTTCATCTGCAGCTGAAGAAGCTACATTAGCAAGCCGCTTTTCTTTTCTTTTGGACATCATCATTCTTTTTTTTTCATGGACATTACTTACAGTGCAATGCCATGTAACAAACCCTGCCTACAAACCCATGGCCGAAAGGATCTTATTGCTTACACTGTCTCGAGATCTTTTCCTGAATATTGGTCCCCATCTCATGATCGCCTAGCCTTGCTGTTCTAGAAGATTCTACGGCATAGTCTACCTTCTATAAACAGATTAAGACCTTTAATGTTGAATTTCTATGGTCATTCGTAGAGCTAAAAAGAAAGAAAGATAACGACAGCATTCGGAACTGGCTACAATTTTGGATAGCTTTGGTGATTTTCAGGCTTGTAAGTAAACTGTTATAATTTCAATATGATTCTTTACTGCTGTCCATACAACAATATCTTAGAAAATAGCGGGATAGTCTGAACTCAAGAGTGAAGTAATACAAAAATAAAATTATTTCTGTGGTTGACATAGACATTGATACTCCCCCCGTTTCAAAATATATGATGTATTTTAACTATCCAAATTTAAATTTTAACCGTAAAATTTTTATACATATTTTATTAATAGTTATAAATGTACAATCATAAGAAAGTGTTTTTAAATATAAATCCGGTGATATCAATTTTATATAACATAACTCACGTATTATTATATTGATTATTAATCAAAGCATGAAATTGGACAGTCAAAATATACCTCATGTTTTCAAATGGAGTGAGTACATAATTGGACAGTCTAAACCATGGAACTCAAGCATAATTTATTTCTGCACTGACATCATCCATGCATATATTAACATCTATTACACACAAGGTGTATAAAGAAACAAATATTGAAATAAACCGTTAATTCGGTGAACAGTACTCACTTTTTCCACCAGCTATTTGGACCTGCAGATTAAGGATAGATCATCCACTAAAACCAGACGCAGTTCGCAAACGACATAGTTAGTTCCTTCCCGTTGTAATACTTCGTTGAAAATTGCCTCTGAAATCAGTATGCAAGCTGCAGAAATATACCTCCTGCATGGATGGAAGAAATTCGATACCATGAGGGACATCAACTAATTCATTGAGACCATCGAATTCAGATACTGGAGACTGATCAGAGCTCTCTTCCATGTAGATTGGACCGACGTGTACCATGTCTGTCAATGTCATCCCCTTCAACTTTGGGAAACCCAGCTGTTGCCCATCGTATGCCCCTGTGAGACGCACATTTGTTAAATTTGGTGGCAAAAATAAATAAAAGCTTGTTAAATTTGATAAATTCGGGGAGATGTGGAATCGGGCTTTCCGGAAGATG
>JAGXJF010002982.1:0-10143 GCA_019208055.1 Stipa capillata | reverse complement strand
GTAGTGGCAGAACAATATAGTTTGAATAGAGGGGACACGTGGATTAGCTGTCCATGCTGTCATTATGAAAATTTGAAGAGCTTCATGAACCTTACGCAGATCCAAACACATTTGATCAGGACAGGAATCATGAAGGGGAACTCATGTTGGACCAGTCACGGTGAAGATTAGATCGTACAGGAAGGTCCTGCAAACATGGATGAAGGCAATGACATGCTTGATCCTGTCAATAGCACACTTGGAGCAAATGCGTGATGATGTCTGTGCGTCACAAGAGGACGCGACGTAAGATGACATGTCATCGTATGAAGACAACGAGCTAGATCAGATATATCCGTGATGTTGAAGAAAACTGTGAAAATGATCTGGAGTATAGCAAAGTTGTTGGTTTGTTGGAATACTTGGAGAAACCAATGTACCAAGCTACAAGTTCAGAAAGTTGTCAGACGTTCTAGAACTGTTGAAACTAAAGGAAAGTAGCGGTTGGATCGATAAGAGCTTCTCATTGCTCCTAACTTTATTAGGGGACATGCTTCCAAAGGGAAACCACATGCCGAGAACTACCTACAGAGGTAAGAAGGTTCTTTGCCTCTTGGGAACGAAAGTAGAGAAAATACATGCATGTAGGAATGACTGTATCATGTACCATAAAGAGCATGTGAATTTGCATACATGTCTGGTGTGCAAAGCTTCTCAATACAAGCGTAAGAATGGTGATGATGTCGAGGATAGCATGGAGGTTAGGAAGAGGACTCCTATTAAGGTAGCCTAGTACTTTCCTATAATTTCCCATTCGAAGCACTTATATGCGAACCCTAAGGAAAGCAAACTGATGCATTGGCATGTAGAGGAGCAAACAGGTGATGGAATATTGAGACACCCAGCATATTCTTTATAGTGAAGAAATATTAACAAGAGGCATGCTCGGTGAAGGGCCGAGGAATGTAAGGTTTGCGCTGAGCACTGATGGCATGAACCCGTTCGGCGACATGATCAGCCGACATAGCACTTGGCCTGTGAATCTTTGCATGTATAACCTTCTACCTTGGTTATGCTTTGAAACTTCTTTGGAATGAAGGGGTAAAGGTATGGGATGCACACCTAAAGGAAGACTTCATGTTATGCTGTATGCTATCCATTACCATCAATGATTATCTAGCCAACGGTAACTGTTCGGGCTAGATTATCAAAGGGAGCAATGCATGTGTCCAATGCCTAGTTGATACAACAAGTAGCTGGCTGAAGCACTCTAAGAAAATAGTGTATATGCATCACCGTAGGTTCCTTCCAAGGGATCACCGGTACCGCGGGATGATAGATGAATTAGATGGAACCATTGAGAAAGGCTCAGCACCACATATATTTAGCGGCACCGAGATCCATGGTTAGGTTAAGGACATGAAAGTCATGCTTGGAAAGGGGAAGTTTAAACAACGAGGTAGACCGAAGAAAAAGAAGCCCATTGAGAAGATCATCTGGAAGAAGAGATCAATATTCTAGGACCTACCTTCTTGGAAGCACCTAGAAGTGCATCACAGCATCAACGTGATGGACATGGAGAAGAATGTGTGCAATAGCATAATGGGTCTCTTAATGAACATGCCTGACAAAACAAAAGATGGTCTTAACGCATGGCTGGACATAGAAGATATGGGAATCCGACCGGAGTTAATGCAGAAAACCGCAAATGGAAAGACATTCCTTCCTCGTGCTTGTTACACCCTGTCCAAGACAGAGAAGACTTAATTATGTGAGTGCTTGCATGGTATCAAAGTTCCATCTGGCTACTCCGCCAACATAAGAGACTTGTTTAAATGGAAGATTTAAAATTAATTGGCATGAAGTCACATGATTGCCATGTGCTTATGACACAAATGCTCCCAGTTATAATTAGGAATATTTTGCCACTGAATGTGCGAGAGAGTCTCATCAAGCTGTGTAGTTTCTTTAACACGCTTTCTAAAAAGTTCATTGGCCTTGGTGAACTAGATGGTAAGATGGGGTGGTGAAGACTCTATCTGAGATCGAGATGTTTTTTTTCCTTTGTCGTTCTTTGATGTCATGGTTCATCTCATAACTCACATAGTGCATGAGATAAGGATGTGCAAGCCTAGTGTTTCTATGCAGCATATACCCACTCAAATGCTACATGGGAATTCTCAAGCACTATGTTCAAAATCGATCTCACCTTGAGGGCAGCATCATCGAATACTATGCAATAGAAGAGGTCATTGAGTTTTGTGTTAATTACATGTCGCATCTTCAACCGATAGGTGTGCCTTGATCTCGCCATGAGGGCACGATTCCGCGTCAACAGATTCCCACAAATGCACATGATTGGATCGCAAAACATCACAATTACGAGTTGAACGAATAGTTTAAAGAATGACTCCGTGTAATCCCATCAAGTGATGCACTGACATACTTAGCAAGAGGCCTAACATGGTCGGTCATTACATGGAAAGGGTACCAAATCAATGGGTACAACTTTTATACGAAAGAACAAGATATGAAAAGCATGGGGCAGAATAATGGTATCTGCATAGAAGCTCTCAAAACAGATGGCAAGAAACAAGTCTACTATGGGTACATAGATGATATTTGGGAGCTGGACTATAGGGAAAATTTCAAAATCCCGTTGTTTCATTGCCGCTGGGTCAATAAGAAGGAGGTGATACCCAACGACACAGGCCATACTCCAAGCAAATAGCTTCCACGCCGAGAACCGAAGATTGTGTACAAATATTTTTTTTATCAGGATCTGATTATGCGTTTGTCGCCTACAAAAATAAACCTTTCATCCTTGCTCAACTAGTTCATCAAGTCTTCTACATTCTCAATCCATCGAACAAGAAGTAGCATGTAGTTATGCCCTCAAAACAGAGTATTGTTGGAGTTGAAAGTGTAGTGCATCAGGAAGAATATAAAAAAATCGACGAGTTTCTTGCTCCCGGCGATGGAACAAGGGTCGAGGAAGAAGTGCCGCTTGAGCCGACTCCGTATAAATGCAATGATCATCAAGAAGGAATTATTTTGTAATAGAACATATCATATTATGTACTCTCTATGATTTGGAATACTAATATGTATTTTCTATGACTTCCATAAATAATATGCTTTTTCTATTGAATTTTATAAATTTTGTACAAATGAATTTTACAATATTGTACAAACATTCTATAAATTTTGGCTGAGTTCTAAAATTATTAAATGAATTTTATAAATATTCTACAATACAAATTAAGTGTATGGCGCGGGAGGAGAAACCCTAGTTCACAAATTCTTTTAGTCGCTTTGGCAGACAAATCCGACTAAGATAACATATTATCGCAGTCGTTTCCTCCTGGAGTCGGTTCCTCCTAGAGAACCAACTGAGATAACATCTTATCACAATCGGTACCTCCCACGAAACCGTTATCTCAGTCAGTTTTCCGTGGTCAACCGGCTGGGATAACGTGAACTCCATAAAACCCTAAACCGTGTTTTCGTCTCCTACACAAATATAGACTCACCCAAGCTTTATCTCAAAGAGGGCTTGGGAAACCCCAAGCACCCGGGTACACGAGGGGTGTAGGTTCCCTCGTTCGACACAAATATGGACTCACCCAAGCTTTGGAGGCGAAGCGCGAACGTAGAAAGGCCAGGAAAGCTGCTAAAGAACGACACAAGCGCGAAGAGTTCAAGCATGAGATACTGCGAGACTTAAGAGTAGAATGGATTCTAACTCTGTAACAAGAACAGCTAGTTGTTGTCAGCGCTAGTAATCGTCAGAGTAGCAGTCCATCGATCGACCTCCCTACTTGTTGGGAAGATACAACTTGTACCTTCCCATGCGATGATATCGAGGTAAAATCGATATATCTTTGCAATTTGTTCCACATAAGATAGTCTCAAACCCCTTGGCTTAAAGTTGGCTTTCTTACGTAGGCTCCCACAAAATGCACGATTCAAGTTAGGATGGTGGGCATGGATGATCTCGTGGATGCCTCTTGGGTGCTAGTGTTTTTAACAACGGGTGATCAGATGATACATAATGTCCCCATAGACTCTTCATACGCAAAAGTGAGCATTGATGGGGTTAACGACACTTTTAGCAAACTAAAGCTCCCGATTCCGCCCAACAACATGATCTCCAAGCCAAGGGGACATTAATCCAGTGGCCCAAGGACATCTTCCTCGATAGGTCACGACCAACTAAGAAGGTTTCAACGTGACTGTCAGAGCAACCATTGAGCCCTTTGCTGTACTCGCCTTTTGTGGTGGCATCTTTGTCACCAAGACAAGCCTAGGAAACCGATGGTGAAGAATCTCAAATGATGTCCAAACTTGGCTAGGCTTGCACAACATTGCACAACCATTACCTGGCCAATTTTAAGAAACCAAAGAATCAGCGGAGCGATAGCATCATTGGCAACTTCAAATATGAGCACTTCCTCTATGATAAGGAGTGACTGTTCATCGTGACTTGGGACGACTTGTTCCTTATGTACAACCTAAGCGCCTTGGACATGGGTCTCGTGAGATTCTTCACACTGCAATTGCTTAAAATTGTGCCCCATTCATTTTACTATAATACCTACACATGTCACAAATACAAAACTCTTCACTCATGTATATATAGGTTCGCTATTGTCAAGGCGAGATAAGCAAATGAACCAACAGGATTCACCAACCTGCACCTTGCCTCCGAGCAATCCATGAATTCTTCTAAAAGGGTTGTCAAGGATTACATCGTTGACGTTATGGAGGCTAGCCAACATAAGAAATTCATCATCTATCCCTTCAATAAAAGGTAACTGCTATATACTTGTTAATGTCTCATACTTATTCATTTGGCACCTTCGGTGCAACATCAACTAACTTGAAACTAATGACCATTTAGTGACCATTGGATTCTCATTGTTATCATACTTAATGAGTCCAAGGTGTACTACCCGGATTCATACCTTGATAACATGACCAACTTCGAGAGGGTCAACATCATGATCAACAGGTAAACAATTTACCTCATGTAACTCCATTGTAATAGGTCATTGGTATAATTAGAACTTTTATTCCATGATTCAGAGCCTACCAACTATTTTTTCATCACGGGGAGAAGAGTCAATGCGGGGGCCCTAATAAGTTATACCACCACTTCAGCTTTTTGGTATGTATCGTGTTACACTTCACCATATGAATTCTATACAACTTAGTTAAAGTGAGTCTATATATATCTTTTCAGTGCCACTAGTAACCCAAATTTAGCAATTTGTGTGGCTTCTATGTTGGCCACCACATGAACCTTCTCATGGGTTGAGCTGCCACGAACAAAGCCGCAGTGACCAAGGTATGCAAAATATCATTATAATTTTTTTATTCATCTTCTTATATTTGGCATCAATATGATCTTTATATCAAGATTGGAACTATTGCATAGACGGAATTGCCAAAGTCGAAACCTAGGCAGGATTTGAGAGGACATGGCGCGCTTCTTTGTTGATAGCGTCATAAATCCAAAAGGCGAGTTCTACCACGACGGAACCGACGACTAAGACACCTGTTATGAATTCATTTATTGTGAATTGCACTTGCATTTCAATGTGTTATTAATTCATCAATAGATGTGATGCATGTTGTGGTCTAAATTTTGAATTTTTAGCTACTTTGTGTTTAATTGTGAATTGAAATAAGATGCCAATGTGAATGTCCATTGCGAATTCAAATGTGATGTAAAATGTGATATGTATTCTGGGATCTAGGAATTTGGGAATATCTGGGTTATTTAAAATGCATTTTCTATTTCAAGGCAGGTAGAAATCTAAATTCTACCTGTCTGTACCAAATAATATCCCAGCCAGTTCTTCTACATGAACTGACTGGGATAAGTTTCTTTGCTGATTGTTCACTAGGAAAACCGACTAAGATATGCTTTTATCTCAGTCGGTTCCGCTTGGAGAACCGATTGTAATAATATGATATCACAATCGGTTTTTGTTTCTTAACCGGCTGAAGTGTTATTTTCTCAGTTGGTTTTGTAACCGGCTGAGATAATGCATATTATTAGCACCCTCTCTGTACAACCGGAGCTAAAACTGGCTAAGAAAGCTATTTTGGGTGGGCTCTAATTTTATGTTCCGTAGTAGTGCCCTCAAACTCTCCACGAGCCTGACAAGGGCTGATGTGCCCATGGATGAAGTCGAGGGTTTGGCAAAGATGATAGCAGTAGAATTCACGGTCGTAAGCACCCGCACAATAGAGGTGGTATGTGAGGGTGAGCATCGGGGCTGTCATAACGATAGTTGGGTTGGCCTCAGTGATGAACTACTACAAAAAGATTGGCACGGTGGGGTTCTCTTGCCCCACGTGAAAACCAACCTATCAACGAAGTCGCCCTCGGATAGTTAACTTAAGGAACCCCGGTCTGAGAGGCTGAAGTGCTAAGGGGACGATGTACACGGCGATCCAGACGCTCCCTATTGCTAGCCTAGAGTTCTCATCAAAGATTAATATGAAAAATTTAACAGAAATACAAATGCGTGGCTGTTGGAAAAATCCCTGATTTGTCCCCCCCAGGGATTCCGTCCTGCCCCTAGGCAGTTTTCGGTAGTGCTTTACTTTACATCACAGGGCTCAGGGCCAGCTCGTATTCTCCCTCTCGCCTCTACCTACTATACGCGCTCGTATATGCTCGATGCTCCTCGCCAGTACAGAACGCCGCCCCGCCCGAAGCCTTCCTTGCCGTTCACTCGATCTTCACCTGAGCATGGATATCATCAGCTTTGGGGCTTTGGTCTTCTGCACGTCGCCTCACGGTCTTGGTCCACCTCATCCAACACCGCGTCTCCACCTCGCCCGAGCACCCCGCTCGAGCAGAGGTCGTCCTCCTCGCCCTGCTGTCCTATATGTTTATAGGAAATTAATCTAAGGTTAGTACAACTGGTCGTGACATTTTTCTTTGGGGGTACCTTGGTCAGAGTGTCAGGGCGGACCCTCCAACAGCATCCCCTTGCTATCACGAGCTATGAATGCAACATGGCCCGAGGCAACACCAACTTTCTGGCTTAGATAGAGAGGGATGCTAAAAACAGCCTAGGACGAGGTGCCTTATGCTGCTTGAGAAGTCATTCCCGCTTGTTGTCCGGTACGCCGCCCCCGGTCCCCTCCTTAACTTTGCCTGATATCCACCATAACAACCATTCCGGCAGCCTCAGAGTCCAACATCTATCTCTGTAACAACCGCTGCTCACCATTACTCCGCTTCAATTTCGGTTTTGGGCTAAACAGCCACCCCTGTGATAGCCGCCTCCCATCGTTACTTTGCCTATAAATACCCCCCGGGTCCCCTACATCACTTCCTCATCTTGCCTCAGCCATTCGCTCCGCACCCCACGTGCCCGAGCTCTCCACTAAGCAATGCACGTCGCCCTCATCTTAGCAAGATTCAGCGCTTGCGTTGGGTAGCTTTCAAACTCTTTCCTTGGTTATTTTGCTCCAGACACTAAACCTCCTCGCTCTTGCTAGTGTATGTTTGTGGCAGAGAGGTTGTCGCTTCTCGAAGCTCACGCGGGCAAGGTGGAAGGAAGCTCGGCCAAAGAACAGGTGCGGCCGGCCGACGTCCCTGCTCTCCTTGACACCGAGGTAAAGAAGTCCACCGATCTCTCCAGGCATCTAAAAGGATGACTTGGCTTCTAAGAAAGGGAAGGCTAAAGCTACACCCACGTTACAGATCAAGGAGGAGGCCAAAATCCTCCTTGGCCCTCAAAGAGGCCAACAGGCTTCAAGAGGACCTTGAGATGGTGCGTATAAGGCCTGGACGCTTCGCCGACCGAGATAGCCGAGTCCTCCAGTGAGTTTGTACACTGAGCCATGCAGCCGGCCTGGCTGCCAGTAGGGTCAGGATCAAAGCCGGCGGCTTTGACTTTGAAGATGCAGAAACAACAACGATGGAGGGGATCAGATGGGCGACAAAGGTCTGCAGCGACACTCACCTCGCTAGCTTCTCCTATGCGCAGGAGAATGCCCAGGCCACGGTAGAGCTCTCCCTTGGATGCGTTTACTTGGCAACTCGTATAGCACCATCCGTTTTCTCGGCCCCAGGCTTTGTCACCCCAAAGACTGCAGAAGTCACTTCCGTCTGCGAGAAGTTCAAGAGCAAGGCCGACGCCTTCATGACCTCGGTCTGGGGCTCTCACAAAAAGGGGAGAAAATATGTCGAAGGCATACAGAAATCCCGAAGGACGTTGGCCAGCGAAGGAAGCCCCAAAGCTGCCAAGCGTACCTCAAGTAGAGCCCCTGCCGAATCGTCTCTTCCTAAGGTCTAGAGCCCGTCTCGGCCACATGTTTTTGGAATTTTTAACTTCTCATTTGTCGTTGCGTGACGTTATTTTGCCACCTGTGGCTAATCGTGAACCTCGCCCTACCTGGTGTGTTATTAATACATTAGCACCTAATGCCAGTTATGATGTTCATTGCTTTTTTCATCGTGCTTGCTTGTAGAACTCGCCTTTGCGATATAAATCGCTTGCTGGGTGGCACGGGACTTGTCCCCTTGTGGCAATGTCACGCAAACACCGCTCGCTCGGCCTGTGGGCTAAGAGGAGAGGAGCTATCGTGGTTGACAAGGAGCTTGTGGAGCGTGTCGCTGTGGCGGCGACACCGGCTAGTGGGGTGGACCATGTCGCCGTGGGGATGACCTTGCCCAGTGAGAGCGACCTGTTCCTTTTGGCCCTCACTGCTGATCTGGCCGAGGATGTCGAGACATAATAACCGAAGTTAGGCATAGACGGCTTAATTCTCCTAGCTCATCATCCTATGTAATGTGTGCATCCCAATAGTTGGGACTTAGCCTTAAAGAGGATCGTGTCTTGATGCAGAGGGGTCTGTGGAGGGGACGGACCCCTTCCCCACCGAAATAAATAGGGACTGCGAAGTATTCGCGGTCGCTGTAGCTTGATTGTAATTTGATGTTGTAATCAATGTAGTTGCTTCTTTATGCTTTCTACTTGATCGACTTGTCTCGTGCTGCTGAGTTACTCTAATATTTGTGATGTACTAAAGGGGTTTGAGCGACGCAAATGTGCCTTTTTATTGATACGCTGCTAGGAGAGGGGCAGACCATGTCGCCATGGGAACGACATCGGTCACGCGTTGCCGTCGGGGGCGTGTCGAGTCGCTGTGGGCACATCATACTTAGGGGTGCGGCACTGAGCTTTGCTACCGCCTAAGACGAGATCAAGGCACGCGTCACTACCAAGCGGGTCGAGTCGCAGCGGGCATGTCATACTTAGGGGCGCAGCTTTGAGCTTCGCTACCGCCTAAGTCGAGATCGAGACACGTGTCGCCGTCGAGGGCGGGTTGAGTCGTGGCGGGCATGTCGTACTTAGGGGCACGACTTTGAGCTTCGTTGCCACCTAAGATGAGATCAAGGCATGCATCACCGCCGAGGGTGGGTCGAGTCACGGTGGGCACGTCGGGCTTAGGGGCATGGCTTTGAGCTTTGCTGCCGCCTAAGACGAGATCGAGGCACGCGTCACCGCCGAGGGCGGGTCGAGTCATGGCAAGAACAAATCATGAGGGTCAGGTACCACAACCTCACGTTGTCTTTGTCACGACCAATAGAAAACTTTAATCAAAGCAAATATGAGTCAGGAATAAAACATAAGTCCTTACAAGGATGATTATCCTGGTGAGCTAACGCAACAGCAATATGAAGTGTAAGGCTCGCTGATGCTTGCATTATGGTCCTTAGACATAGTACCTTCACAGATTGTCCACATTCCAGCTGTGCTTGAGGGTTAAACAATCAAGGTCTTGCAGGTAGAACGACATTGAGAGAGATGAACTGACGACCTCATATGGACCTTCCCACTTGGAACAGAGCTTGCCATCACTTTCTGGGTTTAGCTTCTTCTTGAGCACTAAGTTGCCCACCATAATGGATCGTGGTTTCACCGATTTGTTGTAGTGCTATGCGGTCGCTGCATGGTACTGATCGATATTAAGGGAAGCCTCATGTCATACCTCGTCGAGCCCTTCAAGCCATGTCGCGTGATTGTCATCATCTGGCTGTTCGGCGATGCAGAGTGACTCAAACTCAACCTCAACAGGCGTGACCGCCTCTTCACCAAAGAGTAGCTTGAATGGGGTGTCCCTGTGCCCGGG
>JAGXJF010002980.1:0-55806 GCA_019208055.1 Stipa capillata | reverse complement strand
GTGTTTACCAGTAACCCATATGTGAGTACTTCGCACACGGTCCATCAAAAGACTCATCTCCCGAAGAAACTTGGCATGCAACTAAGATTTCAAATAGGTAAAAAACGAAATTTGATTCTGTAGTGATTGCAAAAGTTCTACTTTCTGTTGTGATGTGAATTTCAAGGTCATAATATAATACCTAGTTGGGTAGTGGTGGACCTAGGATTTGTCAAATGGGTGATCCAACTGGCACGTTAATTTTTAAATATCGCAAATTTAGCATACAAGTAGAAAATTTATGAAATGAATAAATATACATAGATTAATAAGTTCTCATGATATCATAAAAATAAATATGTTAAATTTTCTGAAAGTATACAATAAAGATATAGGAGAGCAGAGAAAACTAGACTCTTTAATTTGTTATTTTATTTTTATATGGGATGGGCTGCATGTGTTGCAATTTCTTTGGGTGATCCAAGACCCAACTGGACCATAGCCCATGTAGTTGGGTTCCTCATTTCGGAAAGGTATTTAGTAGTCCAGATGAGGCTCGCGAATTTTGGAACTATTAGGGATATTGAATAAGCTTTAATGCTAGAAAGAAGTCTAAGAACATAAGTAAACTTGACGGCAAATCCAGGAACTAGGGAAGAGCATGTGTTCGCCGTTAAAACCCTAACCCTAGTTCATGCACGTATGCATATGAGCCTTGATACCACCGCGCATGTAAAACTTTAGAAAACCCTAATATCAATTTCATGCATGTATATACATGTTGCATAGTTCAAAAAGTTGAAGGAGGCATATCGAAATACTAGAAACCCTAATGTTAGTTCCATGCATGCATATATATATATACTTAGACCACCATGGCATCCGAGTAACCTCGAAATTCCTCCTAAACCTATAGTCCATTTTAGGGTATCCCAGCATGTTAGAAACCTTGCACAAGTTACATGCATATGCTCATGATTGCATGATCCGAAGATGAAGACGCAGGTTAAACCCCAGCAACCCTAACCCTAGAATCTAGACATGCATATATACGTTCTAGGTGAAACCCAAACATGTGCATCTCTCCGGCAAAATCTTGGAACCAACAAGCATGCATGCTGACTTTTGTTGTTTATTCCTTGTGATGCTTGGTCCTTATTCGAAGTTTTTCTGAACGTGTAGTTGACGGTGTGAGGTACGTCCGCAAGAAGAACCCGAAGCATCCCCACGTCTAGAACAGAGCCAGGAACTGCCAGGCAAGCTCTCCACCATTGATCACGTTGAAATCCCAAGTTTATAAAATATTATGTTGTTTACGAAACATGCATGCTATATTCTATTATCGTTATTTTATGTAGCATAGTTATGCCGATGTGTAGAAAACCCTAGTCTGACCCTGAATACCTTGTAACCCTAAGGACTATGTACTCCGGAGATATTATCGGAAAGCTTAGGATAGTGTATATACATATACTCATGCTTAGCCCGGCCGTAGTGGAATTAGGGTTTTGAAAAAAGAAGTAACACCCCATATTTCATGTGATGAACTTTTGAGAAAAACGGACCGTCATGTCCAGAGGTGTATGAAGGTAGCATAGCCATGGGTTGGTATGTTTTACCGTAAATGGTTTTGTGAAACCGAGCTGAAAACGGAGAAGATTCTGATCCGGGTCGGTAATGAAGGTGAAAGCAGGGAGTTTGTTAAAGAGCGAGGTAAGGCCCGTCGTGGTTCTCGCTGCCGTTTACGGGAGTGGTGTGGAGTCCTTCTCGGATCACCCAAGGACCGATCTTAAGTGCTGTTTGGCCAAGTATTACCGTACGTCCACATGTCCTTTGTGGAAGGACTTGACATAGTACACCGGTCTGAACTAGCATGAACCCGTGGGCAGTTAGTAGAGTGCAGATGGGTGTAGTTTAGCCCCTGTAGAGAACAAATACAGCAGTTTAGCGAGGCATTGTTCGCCACAAAGTTGGAACACCAACCTCCTTGTAGCGATGATACTGACTCAAGCTAGGTTTGGGACATGTCCTTCGGACGGGTTCATGGCTGGGTTCACACCGGCGAAGAGTCTCGTTGTACTAGCTCTGGTAGTATGCAGTGCACGGTATGCCCAGGGTGACCTACATCGTGTGGGTAAAGCCGTACCACCTCTGCAGAGGGCTAAAACTATTTGAATAGCCATGTCCGCGGTCATGGACGAACTTGGTTAGGCCACACTAAAGTAGACTGGCTTTCAAAGTCAAAAACATGGATTATGGGTTTAAGGACGCGATCCGCCGTGTTCGCAGGGTGACTTGAGAATGCCCGTCGTGGCAGAATGAGTGAAGAAGGGATTTCCCGTGGACTTGGGCAAACCCTAGAATCCCCGTAAGTACGAGGTGAGCTTGTGTCTCCCTGAGGAACCGGGTGATTGTCGTTGGTATCCCCGTAAGTACGAGGTGAGCGGTGTCTCCCTGAGGAATCGGGTGATTGCCATGTTTTCGTTGGTATCCCCGCAAGTACGAGGTGAGATGTGTCTCCCTGAGGAACCGGGCGAATACCAAGCTTTGCCGTTGTAGCGGAAAGCACTGAGATGAACTCCCTGCTGTGACGGGTTGAGTGAATCGAGCAGGTACCTCATCTCGCTGCATCGAGATGCTTGTTAAAATCGCTTTACATCTATTTAGTTATTGCAAATGTAAACTTACTTTCTCGCACAACATGAAACTTAGGGTAGAGCCAATTTCTTGATTAATTCCAAGCATGCTCATATCCGTAATAAATCCCTGGCGGAGCGCTTGCGAGTACATTCAATGTACTCACCTGGCTTGTTACGTGGCCAGACAAAGAGGAGGAATACCAGTCTGGTGATAGCGACAGCGACTTCGAGGCGTAGGGTTTCTCCCCCAGTCAGTTGCCTGTGGTTCAGCATACCGATGGGCTATCTACCGTGTTTTTATTTCGCTGCTATTTAATTCGGCCAATAGGCCCGGCTTGTATAAATAAAAGACCAAGTATGGCTGAATATTGTAATGGACGATGTATTGTATGGCTATGTTATCAAGTACTTGTGTGTATCGACTATTGATCCAAGGATCGATACAGTAAACACAAGGGTTTATCCGGCCTCAAAACCGGGTACGCCACACATGTATATTGAAGTTAGGGTTTGTCTAGCTTCGAGCGTGTTAGGTGAACATTCGTTAGGGTCTTACTTTGTTGAAAACAGAAGGGAAAGGTTATTATGAGGGGTGTTTAGTTAGGAATTGTTATGACCGTATCAAGCATATCCTTGTTTTAGCAAGTTATAAAGCGTCCTTGGTATTTCTAGGGCTTGCCAGAAATACAACCTGGGCATGGTCTTTTAGGTTTTCAAAACTCTTACCACTACTTGGGTTGAGAGGCCGAGATAGGAGATTAGTTGAAGTGCTTTGGACTTATGCCGCATAAGATGAGTTAATTAAGGCTTAAGTTTAATATGGATTTCCTCTCAAACAACACGCATTGCAAAGTGGTATTAGAAGAAGCTTATAATATTCTGGGACTTAGGAGAATCAAGGAATCGATGGGAAGGGGTACTTCTGGAGATGCTGGCGTCCGAAGGAGACTTATAGGGGATTAGCACTAATCGATCTGCTAACCCTTCTGGCGCGCGGTTTATTCCTAACAGGGTAAAAGAATAGCTGGGGAGACTTGTCTAAAACGTTTGGATGTATATTGCGGTACGAGTCTAGTACAAAAGATTTTGAAACATAATAGGATTCCGTATTACTTTAGGGAAGTAATACAGAGAACATTATGTTAGTTTTTTGAAGTTCCCACGTGTCATTCAAACAAAGGGCTAGGATACACCACACACAGAACACTCGAACACACCAGAGAGCACAGGTGTCCGAGCACAACAGCAGAACACACCCCCAACAACGTTATGTTAGTTTTATCAGCATGCTGGGCATAACATATTTTAAAGGATGTTTGGAATTGACTCATTTGCATAGAGCAACTCTAACACATCCCCAATAAAATCTTAACTCCCACAAAACTGCTATTTTTGGGAGTTAGACCTATCTAACCCATCCCCAATACCCCTCTAACTCCCAAAAAAAATTTTGGAGCTCCCAAAAAACAGCCCCCTTCCTCCCAATAAGTTGGGAGGCTTTGCTCCTTCCCAATCCCACTCCCAATAAAAAAATTTTAGGCAGGAGGACGTTTCCTCTCTCAACCACCACCTCCCACTGCCGCCTCCCCCGTGCAACCCCGCCTCCCGTGCCTGCGCCGCTGCCGTCGCCTGCTCCCACCGTCGAAGCCGAGCCCCGAGCTCCTCCACGGCTGCGATTCACCGCCGCCGGCCTCCCTCCGGCCACGCTGCCGGCTGCCGCGGCCCCCTCCGCCCCCTGCTGACCCCATCCCCGCCCTCCCCGACTGCTCGCCGCCGCCGAAACCGCCTCCCGTGCCGACGCCCTGCCGCCTCCTGCTCCCACCACTCCCGTGCCAAGCACCGCCGCGATTCACCACCGCCAGCCTCCCTCCGGCCACGCCGCCGGCTGCCGCGGCCCTCTTCGCCCCCGTCGACACTGTCCCGCCTCCCGACTCGGCCTCCCGAGCTCCCGTGCCCCGGCCTCCCGCCGCTCCCGTGCCTCGGCCTCCCGAGCTCCCGTGCTCCGGCGAGCCGCGCCGCCCCGCCGCCTATCTTCGCCTCCCGAGCAACCCCGGCCATCGCCACCTCCCGCCTCCCGGACGCGGGGGTGGCAGCCATGGACGCCGGTGGCGGCGTGGTCGGCGCGGCGTGGGGCGGCGAGTGGTCGGCGTCGTGGGTGAGCGGCTTCGTGTGGCAGCCCCCCATGGCCGGAGGCGGAGGCGGCGTCCTGCGCGCGGAGACGGTGGCCATGGGGGAAGAGAAGGGGAGTGAGGAGTGAGAGAGAGAGAGAAGGAGACGAGAGCTTTGAGTGCGTCTTCTAATACCAAAGATGTCTTTTTGATCTACGCTTTCCCTTAGAAATTTTATTGGGAGTTAAGTTTAGGGGATGGGTTAGATGCCACCCTCCCAATACCCAGAATTTTTTGGGAGTTAAGTTTTGGAAGTGAGTTTTTAGGAGTTAAGTTTTGGGGATGGGTTAGAGTTGCTCTTAAGCTAGTCGGCAGAGGGGTATGCACACTATACCTAGGTTTTTGGAACATACTCGAATTTGGGCTTTCAAAGTAAAAATAATAATATTAGCTGCTTGGGACTAATCGGCAGTGGGGATTTGGGGCTAACGGAAGAGGAAGAAAAGGGGGCAAGCAGCTTGGGCGGAGAGGACCAGGACGACGCGCGGGGTCCTCACCAGCGGGTTCAGCGGCGCCGAGTCGGGAAGAGGAACTGGCGGCCGGGGACTTGGGCGCACTGGCGCTAGAGCTGGCCTCAGAGCAAATGAGTGGTGGCGGTGTCGGCCAGCGAAATGGAGCTTCGGCACATGGCGCAGCGGCCGGTGGGGACGGCGGCGACACTGCGGTCTTACCGGTGGCATGCGGTGATGCGTCTGCTACGCCAGCAAGGACGGAGCTGGGGTCAGGGCAGCCTAGCGCAGAGGGCGGTGGCGCGGCTCGGTCCCAGTCGGTGGAAAGTGAGAATGGCACCGGCGTTGCGAGGCAGTGGCGTGCAGGCCACGGCTGTAAGGCAGCTCAGGCGGGCGTGCGTCGGCTTCAGCAGCGGCCCGCACGACGGTGACGAGAAGGCTCGGGTGAGGTGACCAGGAGGGGCAGCTAGCAGAGGGATGCGCCAGAGCAGGGTAGACGTGGGCGGCAGCATTCGGTAGAGCTCCTGCGCGTCTTGTAGTGGGGCTGAGCTGCTCGGCCGGCCGCAGTGGGGGCGTGGCAGGGCTGCGCTGCGGGAAGGATGCGGGAAACGGCGATGCCTGGGGTAGAGGACGGAGTAGGTCGGGTCGCGGACCGCAAAGGGGGCGCTTACCCCACCTGCCCCTGCCGGCAGTCGACAGCGATGCTAGCGGAGCTCGGGCGGCACTTCAAAGGAGCGGAGGAGGACCAATCAGAGGGAGGAAGAGGGGTTTGGGAAGAACGGACACCAAGGTGCTTGGGAGAGAGCAGCGGCACGGGGCGGCGTACCGCTTCGGCTAGGATGGCCCACTGGTCAGGACAGAGAGATGGGAGAGAGGGAGCGCACGGTAGGGTTCCGGTGAGGAATCCTCTGTCTCCGGCGAGGCTCCGGTGAGAACTACGGCGAGCGATTGCGGTGGTTACGAAAGGAATTAGAGGGAGCGGCAGCTACCCTTGGACTCAGGAAGGTCAGAGGGTCTCGTTTTTGTGGTTAATGGGCTCGCGAGTTTGCTGGAGGTGGTGTTCGTCGGTGCTCAGAACAGGGACGGCGGAGGCGAGTGCGGTTCCTGCGTTCCAGTGACCAAAAGCTGCAATGGATCAAACGGGGATGTTAAGGGGAGCTCCAGGACGCTTAAGGAAGGAAGAAAAGGTAGGGATCCTTCACTGGAGTGGAGGATTTTCTACTCAGGGCAGTGGCGGATGCCCTCGTCGGAGAAGAAGACTGGGGCAATGGTGAGTTCAGGAAGCTTGGGGAGTTTGAGGAGTTTCCAGAGATGGTTTGAGTGAAGATGGCGAGCTCTGGGGTTCTTTAAGTAGGCGAGGTGGAAGGGGGTCAAGTGCCCGCTGCTCAGGCCGCCATCCTCGCCGTGGACTCGGCCACAGTAGCCCAGCGACTTCGCCAGGGGTCTCGGTCTGCTCAGGGGGTGCTAAGGACACCTGCGGCGAGGACTGGGCTCAGGGGAGGCAAAGGTCGGCGGGGTGCAGAGCTCGGACGCATGCGCGGGTGTCTGGCATCAGCATGGCCGCGCCCAGAGCGCGTGCACTGGCGTGCCACGCGTGTCCTGGTCCCTCTGGTGCTGGCCAACGTGTCAAGCCATGTCAACGATGAACAAGCCACTGGAAAAGATATTGAGTTGAGCTGCTGGCTCAGAATCAAGCAAAGGGGTGGTTGGCTACTGCTTGCCATGGCCGGCAGGGATGGATGCTTGAGTTGAAATGCTGTGGATTAGATGTAATACTGAGGAGAGGTGATGCAGACAGGGTCCAGGCTATGCTGAGATTGCTGTCAAGCTCCTGGAGTAGGCAGTTGGTGGTTGGGTTTGCGTTTAAGAGGGGGAGAAAAGAAATGCACCAGGTGTTCGATGGGAGTCCTGGCAAATAATTGAATTGGAGATGAAAATGTTTTTACAGAAGTGGAACAAGTGTGTTGAGATGAGTGCCGTGTAATTTTTGTGGAATATTCTGGGCAAGAATCAAAGGGGTTGCAGTTCAAATGGAGGATTTGATTAATTTTGAATTTTGAATGCAATTCAAAAATTTTGAACTGGACTTCCCAATTTTGTTTTATAAATTGGTGAGGAATATACTCATGAGGCTACTGGAGTTTTTCTAGCCTTTTTGGAGGGTTTAAAGTACATGTGATAATACTTTTTTAATTTCTGGATGCAAGAAACCTAATTAGGGTTTTGGGCGACAGATGGGGTTTTTTAGGGTTTTTCGACGACGGCAAGGCTGTGGTAGGGCATGGGGAAGATCAGGGGTTGTATCTGGAGAGTCAGAAACAAAAACGGGCAGGTCGCCACTTAGGATTAGGGTTTAGATTGTATCGGGTGTTGGTGTATAGGATGTGTGTGCCAGTTAGGGTTTAGGTTTTATATGCCCCTGCGATTGTCATGAGTTCTTCATGTAGCGGAGATTGCCAATGGAATTAGAGAGTTCTGGAGATACATTTTTAGGAGAGAGAAAAGGTGGCAGGGTGTATGTGCATGCACTGGCCAGAGATTTTCAACGCATGTGTGGGCAGTTGAGGTGATAGGAGTAGGGACAACACTGCGAGGGATTACGGTGTGGACTATCACGGTAGATGGTAAAGATGGAATGGTTATCTGGTAATAGGATAAAAGAATTAGATATTTTATGCTCTGGTAACATGGTAGAAAGATAGTTTGCAGCTTGGTGATATGGTAAAAGGGGTGAATAGGAAATAGATATTTTGTTGACATGGTAACACGGTGAAAAGGATCATAACTATGGTAAGGTAATAGTTAGGGTTTTACCATGCAGACGGTAAAAAGGTGACATGAGGGGTAAGGGTGTAGAAAAGGGGTGTATATGTATATATACAGATATGTATATATATACTCAGGTGATGGGTATGGTAATGTAACCGGAGATATTTTCTTGCTTAGATGGTAAAAAGATTTTACCAAGAAAAGGGGTCTAGGGGTTGGAGTGTATGTGCCCACATACACTAGATTATTTTGGCATATATGTGGTTGGTATGTGGGTGGCGTGGACATGCGATGACAGGTGAGCTGTGGTTAGGTTCAGGTCACTGATATGCACGTATATATATATACATGCATGAGGTTCGAGGGGGGGAAAGAACAGGGAGAGCCGAAGATTAGGGTTTGCGTATGTGCGGATACACAAAGGCAATATACTTTTGCACAGGCTCGCGATATGACATGGCGAGGCTAGTGGCAAAATTTCAGGTCGTTCGGACAAGGTTAAAGACAGGTATATGCGTCGATTTCGCAGAAATACCATGTGGGTACTTAGCGACAGGTGGGAGTTTAGGTTGCATCGGTTAGGAGGGAGAGGGATTACCGCGGCACGGCTGGAGTATCAATGTGTTGCCGCGGTGGGGAATCGATGGCACATTAGCTTGTCGCGGCAGGAGGTGGCAAGGAGGGGAAATAGCGTGGCAGAGGAGAGTTGCCGTGGCAGAGCTGACTAGTTGGCTGTGGCAAGGTCTTGACTTGCTGTGGCAGTGCTTCACTTGCCGTGGCAAGACTTTTGGGGAAAAGGGGATTGTCGAAGTGGCTTTTGTGTCGGGTTTCAGGCATGATTAGGGACGGGGTGTCGAGCAGGGTTTCGTATCCCTTGCCGGATGGAGTTCCGACAAGGTCGAGGTCAAGGGGGAACAGGGATGAGGAGAAGACTCTGATTGGCTTGCTTTGGGGTTTTGCAGAACAGGTTTCAATCCCGATGCATTGCTAATTGGCATTGTTAGCAAAAAGTTTTTGTTGACCCTGATTTTTAGGTTTCGGAAAATTGGGGTGTTACAGTAGGTCGGGTCGCGGACCGCAAAGGGGGCGCTTACCCCACCTGCCCCTACCGGCAGTCAACAGCTATGCTAGCGGAGCTCGGGCGGGCACTTCAAAGGAGCGGAGGAGGACCAATCGGAGGGAGGAAGAGGGGTTTGGGAAGAACGGACACCAAGGTGCTTGGGAGAGAGCTGTTGGCCGCGGCCGCTGGCTGTAGGGCAGCAGGTGACCTGCGGGAAGAGAAGAGGCGCCGGTCGGTGAGGAGAGGAGCTTGGGCACGAAGAGCTGCTCGCTGCTTCTTTGCTCGGGTTGGGTGCTGGGAGGAAGATGGAGCTCACGGCAAGACTTGGAAAGGACTGAGGATGGAAGGGGGAAGTAATGACCAGACCGGTTCCGTGCGGGAATGGCAGTGGGAGCTCGGCGCGCGGGTAGTTTGCCCAAGAATTAATAGCTCGGAGTGGCAAGGCACATGGACGACGCCGGCGGCAGCAGAGGTTGAGGACAGGGCGGCGACAGGGCGGCGCTGTGCTAAGGCAGGAGAGAAATGAAGTAGGGAGTTAGGTGGCGGCGCAGGGTTGGAGCTGCCGTGGCGACGCTCGCCGCGGCGAGAATCCTGCTGGTGCTTGGCATCGCTTGCTGCGACTTGTGCTGCCGTGTTCATGGGTGAACAGTGCAGGCATGGGTGGAGGAACAGAGGGAGGAGAAGCAGAGAGGTGGGAGAAGAAAGAAAAAGGAGAAGAGAGGGACTGCCGCGTGGGGTCCGGGCCACATGGAAGGGAGACAGGGGCGTGTTGGTTGGTAGCATCCTGGGGACCTTTGCAGATAGACTGGGTACACAGTTCGGTTTTTGGTAGCTTCCTGTTGGATGCGTTTGTGAGAGAGTTACATGGGGATTTTTGGAAACGTACAGGAGCGGCAGATTTTTATGTCAAAGATGGATTGGAAAAGGTTATAAGATACTTCCCAAACATATTGGATTTTTTCTAAAGGTTAGAACAGAAAGGGAAATATGTTGGGCTCAAAATTGACCGTAATCCTACTCTTTTTTTTATACTAGGAATTTTTAGAACGGCAAGGTAATGGGCAATGGGCGTAAGGTTGTCGTATATATGTCAAAATACATTCCTCGTATTAGTTGTAATTTTTGACGTTTGAAAATCAGGTGCCCATTTTATAGAAAAAGGCCTCGAGGAAATTGGGTAAGAGTCAAGGTGCAAAATTGGGAATCGGGCCTAACCTACAGAAGACAGTAATCTTTTTCACTTGGAATTGATTGATCATATGCTTTTTTAACTTTCTTGTGTATATTTGCACTGACACACTTGGACAGGTAACTTGGTGAAAGCCGTGATCCCACGACACCCGACCCCAGAGGTGCTCCTGCTGCTGGACTTGGCAAGGTGAGTCCTGATTTTGCGCAATTCAGCATTGATAAGGGTTGTGCAGAACATAACTATTCTGATTTTTTTTCTCTGCATTTTTAGAGGTGTTTTTGGATGCAGATATGGACTGCTCGACCAAGGCAAGGATAGCGAGGCATGGGAGGAGGTTTGACGGGAACCAGGTGGTTGCTGTGTTCTCCCCTGAGAACACCAGTTTTATTGCCCATGATGCGGGCCTTTATGTAGTTTACGCCAGTTTTATATGCTTGCGGAACTATCAGTTGGATATTCAGATTTTGAATCCATCTAGCAACATGTCTTGCTGAAATTTACTTGGCACTTGTTATAATAGTTCATACAGAATTGCATATTGCTGATATGATTATGGCATCGCATGATTAGAATGGAACAACATATGTATGTCGCTCACGTACTGTACCTGCAGTGGTCAATTGCCACAACGGACATACCATCGCTGGAGTTACCTGATTATGTTATTCATGTTATCGAGGTTTGTGTGTGCGCCTTGCCACGCTGCCGTTTTTCTTTCCCTGTTCCAGTGTCGTGTTAATAGTTTCAATGTCTGAAACACTAACCAACCTGCTCAGTCGACTGAGATAATTGATATTTTTGACCGAGATTGGCTCACAGAGTAGCCGAGCAACATTAAAACGCTTTTGCTATTGGGCAGTTGCCTGCTTGTTCTCTTTGATTCCAGTCAACGAGGGCGACGCCATGGGTGGACTACGAGGTAGAGCCGTGGATGATAGCGGTGGAGCTGAAGAGGAGATTTCGCCGGAGCTAGAGTTAGGAATGGTTAAAGTGGGTGCATGGGAGCCTGAGGGCGAGAGGTTAGAAGGAAGGCTCACCCGGTGGCAATGGGAGGAAGAATAAAAAGAGTGGGCAATGACGTTGTGAAAAACAGTGGAGGAGATGCATATTAAAATGGAAAAGTGAATTTACCAGGCAATGACAAGTTTTAACCAATGATTCCATCGAAAATACACATCAACTACATCGGCACGTAACAAGACTTCTACATCAAATTATGATTCGGAAATACAAAGTGCTTAATAACTTCTCTGAATTCACGAACTTGGCGGTCCCGGTGTTGATGTTCTGGGTACACCTCAGATGATGCCTCCCGCTGTCAACCGTGTCGCCGCCCAGCTTAACCTGCAGCCTCCTGTCGCCGATCTCGGCCCCCTGCCTGCGGACGCCGACGATGCGTTCCTCGTGGAGGCCGATGTTGACGAGCAGCCGAGCCTCCCTGTGGTGGCGCGGGACGTCGACGTAGTCCTGCATGGAGAACACCTTCTCGACGCCGCCGCGCTCGGGGTCGTAGGCGTAGACCCTGTGACGGCTCGTCGCGAGCAGGATCTTCTTGCCCCCAGCGCTGCTGCAGAGCGGGATGACTTCCCGCTCCGCGCTGAGCTCGTCGCTCATCGGCCGGGGTAGGCCGTCGAGGTCGATACGGCAGCGCGTCGACCACGACGAAGACGGCCCCACGGCGCCGCTCCATGTCAGGAGCTCGATCGCGTCGGCTACTAGGCGGTTATGTACGACGGCGCACAGGGAACCGTCGAGGTCCACGAGGTGGCGGATGCGGCGGCGCGACAGTTGCGGCGGCGTGTGCACCCACCCGAACTGCTCGCCACCGACGGAGAGCGACAGGATCCTGAAACTGGGGCCGGTGGCGCTCGTCTGATTTAGCGGCCAGTAGAGAGAACCTTTGAGGGCCACTGGAGGCAGGCCGTCGACAAAGCTCGCGACGTCGGGTGGCGCGTCGCCGGCGCAGGGTCGCCACCCGCCGCCGGCGCCGGATCCCAGGGCGTACACCTCACACTTCTGCTGCCCCGCGGAGTTCATGAAGAGCCTGACCACCTTGTGCTCGCCGGTCACCGGGTCGAAGCCGAGCCCGGTGCTCGAGCGCTCGAAAGGACACCACGACCGCCTGGAAAGCTGGAACACTGGGAGGCCAAATCGTCTATCTGCTATCTTCACCGCCGGTTCGCACGGGGGCAGAGCGACGTGCTCGCCGGTGGAGAGGTTGCAGACGTAGTACTCCCGACGCGCGGACCTCGAAGATGAGCGTCAGGCCGCGGCACGCCTTCCGGGACAGCACGACAAACTCCCCGGTCAGGTTGCCCACGGTGAGGAGCTCACGGGCGGCGGCCGGTGCACGGCCGTCCGCCGGCAGCGAGCACGCGTAGAAGGACGTGTCCGGGCCCCCGCCGGCGGGAAGAAGAGGAGCTCCGGTCCACGCGCGTCGGCTCTGGCGCCGTGCGCGGCGATGAGGTGGTCGGAGGTGAGGGCCGCATTCCACGCCCGGCAGACGGCCCGGAAGCGGACAGCGGCGGCGGCCGGCAGGCGCGTGAGGATCTCATCGAACAGTAGCTCGTCGTGCAGCCGCGGTGGCGACCTGATCATGGAATTTGGCGGCGAAGTTGCCATGTAAAAACAGAATCTCTTGCACGACCGGATTGACTGATGGGATGACGAACTAGCTAGCTCGATGCACACCGCTACCATGGAATACCAAGGTATATATAGAGCGATGGCACGTTCAAGGCTGTGAACGTATTGGATTCGGAACAATCCACATTTGATTGATTGTATTTGGAACCTTACAGGAGTTGGATTCGTATTCGGATGTTCGACGATGGATTGTATTCGGGACCTAGACGTACTCCTCTAGTCCTCTGCACTTCTTCAGCCCACATACAACTGGTTAATTGTGCTTTCATGAATGAATGGAAGTATGGAACAGGGGCGAGCTTGTTTTCGTAGAACTTCTTCGGTCCACGAGCGCGGCGTGTAATCAAGCCACCCACTTTGAAGTATTCAATATGATTAAGTGGTGCTTCTGAGTCTATGACGAAAAAAAGTGGTGCTTCCAAACTAATAGCATCTTTAAAAACTCACCTCATTCATTTTTACGGGATGTCAGGTCAGATTTTAATGATGTGGAGAGAAGAAGAGAAAGAGAGAGAAGAAAATCATTTCTTAATTAAACAAAAAATGACTCTGTTACCAACACATAGAAGATAGAAACAAGCACTTTATTATTGGACGTTATAGTTGTTTCTCAAAATAAGATTCACAAAAAATCTGTTAGAAAACTTGACGGTGTTAATTACAACGTGAAGAAATAGCTTAACTCCACCGTGGTCGGTCCCAAGCCCAGGTAAAGGAGGGGAGTTGTGATAGGTTTGGCGAGCCAGCGTAAAAACTCAGTCATTCTTATGGATATAAAACCCAATAGAAATTCGTTGGGGCGTCACCCTCTTAGCGACGCACCATATCGGAACCCGGGTGTAGTGTTAAATGAGTAAGGGCCGGGTCATCACTCCCTTAGTGGCGCGCTACATCAGTGCCCGGATGTAGTGACAAATGTGCAAGAGTCTTCACATTTTGCTCGACGGATGCGAAGGGTAAAGAAGCTAGTCGATGGAAGCTAGTCGATGTAAAGAGGGTTCGTGTGGCTAGTTGGAATGTAGGATCCTTAACTAGAAAGTTACGAGAGTTAGTTGATGTTGCGATTAGGAGATGTGTAAATATCCTTTGTGTCCAGGAGACTAAATGGACAGGCCAGAAAGCGAGGAAGGTAGAGAATACTAGCTTCAAGTTATGGTACTCAGGGATAATTGGGAATAGGAATGGTGTAGGCATTTTGATTGATAAGAATCTCAGAAATAGAGTAGTGGACATTCGGAGACAGGAGGATAGGATTATGCTAGTCAAGCTAGTCGTTGGGATTTGGTCCTGAATATTATTACTGCTTATGTCTCGCAAGGAGGCCTTGATGGGAGCATGAAGAGGCAATTCTGGAAAGACTTAGATGACATGGTTAGAAGTGTACCTAATAATGAGAAACTCTTCATAGGAGGAGATCTCAATGGCCATGTGGGTACATCAAATGTGGGGTTTGAGGGGGTGCATGGGGGCTTTGGGTATGGTGATAGGAAACAAGAGGGCAAGAACATCTTAGATTTTGCTCTAACTTATAACCTGATGGTAGCTAACACCTTTTTTAGGAAAAGGCAATCCCATTTAGTGACCTTTAATAGTGCTCAGTACTCCAGCCAAATTGATTTCGTTCTTGCCAGGAGAGTGGATAGAGGAGCTTGTGTAGATTGCAAGGTGATACCTAGAGAGTGTATTGTCCAAAACATAAGCTGGTGGTGGCTGATTTTCGCTTCCATTTACGTGTCTCTTGGGACAAATGTGCCAAAATTACAAGAACAAAGTGGTGGAAGCTCAAAGGGGAAGCGCAACAGATCTTTAAGGATAAGATGATTGTAGGAGGACCATCGAACGAAGAGGAAAACGTGAATAGCATGTGGATGAAGATGGCAACTTGCATTCAAAGGATGGCTATGGAGGTGCTTGGAGTGACCAAAGGAAAGAAATGCGAACCTAAAGACATCTGGTGGTGGAATGAGGATGTCCAAAAAGTTATCAAAGAAAGAATGCTACAAGTGCTGGCATCATGATAGAAGCACAAATAACATGGAGAAATACAAAGATGCCAAGAAGCAAGCAAGGCGAGCTATGAGTGAAGCAAGGGGGCGGGCTTATGATGAGCTATACCAGCGATTAGGCTCAAAGGAATGTGAAAATGATGTCTACAAGATGGCTAAAATTCGCAAGAGGAAATCAGGGACTTCAACCAAGTTAAATGCATTTCGACTTCTAGTGAAAGACGAGGAGATCAAGAACAGATGGAGAGATTACTTTGACGAATTGACAGTGGGAATGAGAGCATTATTCTTGAGTTAGACGACTCCTTTGATGACACCAACAAGCGCTTCGTGCGGAGGATCCAGGAGTCCGAGGTTAAGGAGGCCCTAAAAGGATGAAAGGAGGCAAGGCGTTGGGCCCTGATGATATTCCTCTTGAAGTGTGGAGATGCCTTGGAAACACGGCAGTAGTATGGCTAACTAAACTATTCAACTGCATCTTTTGATCAAACAAGATGCCCGAAGAGTGGAGAAAAAGCATATTAGTACATATTTTCAAGAATAAAGGAGATATTCAAAACTGTACTAATTACCGAGGAATTAAGCTTATGAGTCATACTATGAAGCTATGGGAGAGAGTGATTGAGCATCGACTAAGAACATTGACGAACGTCACAAAAAATCAATTTGGTTTTATGCCCGAGAGATCGACCATGGAGGCGATTTTCTTGCTACGTCAGCTTATGGAGAGATATAGGGAGTAGAAAAGGATTTACATATGGTATTTATTGACTTAGAGAAGGCGTATGACAAAATACCAGGGCAGTCATGTGGTAGGCGTTGGAAAAACATAAAGTCCCAACAAAGTACATTACCCTCATCAAGAATATGTATGATAACGTTGTGACAAGTGTTTGAACTGGTGACAGTGAGACTGATGCCTTCCCAATTAAGATAGGACTACATCAAGGGTCAACCTTGAGCCCATACCTTTTTGCCTTAGTGATGGATGAGGTCACGAGGGATATACAAGAAGATATTCTTGGTGTATGCTCTTTGTTGATGATGTGGTGCTAGTAGACGAGAGTAGGATGGACGTCAATAGGAAATTAGAGCTATGGAGACAGACTCTAGAATCGAAAGGATTTAGACTTAGTAGAACCAAACTGAGTATATGATGTGCGATTTTAGTGGTATTAGGTGTGAGGAGGGAGAGGTTAGTCTAGAAAGACAAATAGTGCCTAAGAAAGACACTTTTCGATACTTGGAATCAATGCTACAGAACAATGGTGATATCGATGAGGATGTTAGCCACAGAATCAAAGCGGGGGTGGATGAAATGGCAGCAAACATCTGGCATCCTTTGTGATAAAAAGGTCCCACAGAAGTTAAAAGGTAAGTTCTATAGGACGGCGATTTGACCTGCGATGTTGTAGGAGCAGAATGTTGGCCCACTAAAAGACAATATATCCAGCAGCTAATTGTCACAGAGATGCGTATGCTACAGTGGATCTGTGGGCATACAAGAAGGGATCAAATTCGAAATGAGGATATACGTGATAGGGTAAGGGTGGCACCGATTGAAGAGAAACTTGTCCAACATCGATTAAGATGGTTTGGACATATCCAACAGAGGCCTCTAGAAGCACCGGTGCATAGCGGTACTCTAAGATCTATCGATAATACTAGGAGGGGCAGGAGGCGATCAAAGTTGACATGGGAGGAGGCAGTAAAAGAGACTTAAAAGATTGGAATGTATCCAAGGATTTGTCTCTAAATAGAACCGCGTGGAAATTAGTGATCCATGTGCCCCGAACCATAATATTTATTTTAAGTTTTTTCTTTTATCTTTTGGCTCATCTAATTTTTATTGGGTTTCATCTCTAACCCACCCCAACTTGCTTGGGGCAGAAGGTTTAGTTGTTGTTGTTATTGTGAAGAAATAGCTTATCGGAGAACTTATTACTTTGTGTGAAGTTTTGTTCTCAGTCCTCTAGAAATAGGCTAAAGTTATCTTATTGGAGATACTCTAGAAAGGTAATGGGAAGTCAAAGCTTACAGCCTGTTTGGTTATGATTTTTGCTCAGCTTTTCACGGAAAAAAGCCGAAGACCAATCAAACAGGTATTTTTCGAGGCGGCTTCTATCAAAGCACTTTTCTTAATTGTACTACTAGAGCGAAGCAACCTAGGCGGTGCTTCCTGTGACCAAAATGGCTTTTGCAGAACTACGTTACCACCTTGCCCTGAAACTCATTATAAACCTACTGATTTCTCAAAGTTTCAAAGAGGCCTCCTTTATATCTTACTTTTTCTATCTATTGAATGAATGGCAGAGCTCCACCTGATTTCTCAAAAAAAAACCCTACTAATTCCCTTCTACCCACCTCATTTCTCTCATGCAGCTTAGGTCCACAACCGAAGAGACGTGAAGAAGACCCATATGACACTAGGTTTGTTGTTCAAAGTAGGTGGTGGTTTCTTCCATCGAGCCCATCCTCTATGTCGCCTCCCCTACCTCGGACGAGCTCCCTGTCGACATGATACGCCTCCAGGAAGCCCTCTTTGCCAATTCCCGTGCTGCCACGCCTCCCTTCCTACCAGGATTTGGTGTCACCATGCAGCCGGACTCCATCTAATGATGAGTAGTATACAACTATTATATACAATGAGAGTATTTGTATATGAATACACCACGACCAGGAAGTATCCTAGTTACCCAGGAAAGTATGTACCCCAGAGAAGGACTCTAAGTCGATAAAGAAACCACCCGTGGGTATCCGGGACTCCTTAAATTAAGTAGTCAATCTCAATAGTTAAAGAAAAGTAGAATCCTACTCGGGGACGAGTCCATATCCCTTACGATATGATATATCCTCTATATATTATTGAGATAAATCTCTGAGTTGCCACTAAAGCTTTACTATCCTGGGCCAGCTCGAAGAAAGCATGAGCAAGTAAAAATGCTTGAGGGACATACACATACATATTCATATATTATTGCTAGGATTGATCTGATTCTATAAACGTAAAGGAATGCTTGTTTGATCAATACATGTCAATATATGCAAGGACACATGCAAAGAGAGAAATCCAAGTTGGATTAGTTGTGACCAAAGTGTGATACATTACAACATTTAGCATTTTCAAGGTCGAAGTGTAAGTGCGTAAAGTAATTTTACAAAATGTTTTGGAAAAATTTCGGTAGCCTAGAAATATTACACTTAGCTTAAATAATTTTAAAGAGATTCTATTGTTAAAAATTCCTCTGATTAATAGATTTTTGATCCGCTCATTATTTAAGTTAGAGTTTCTTTTGATTTCTTGCCATAATCGAAAGTTCAAAATTCTCCTCATTTATATATTCATGATGACATAATGTCTCATGATGCGCACTATGTAAATATATAGGAAAAGGAGGATGTCACACTTCTAGCACCGGTGGTGCCTCTTCCACCCCAAACCCTCCAACCCTGATCCTAACTTCTCCATCGTTGTCGACCTGCAACCTCGACTCTGCAATCGTCGCTGCTTCTACGTCGTCAATGGCTCCTCCTCGTGACCTTTAACCTCTCCATTGCCATGGCCTCGCTCAACTCCATCACTGTCGCTGCTCCCACATCGCTTCGCCTTATCGCTCAAAGGAAGCTCCGATAGTGACATTCTTAGATTTGACAATGTCTACTTGAATTTGAGACAATTCCAGACATCTATGCTCTGGCAAATTCGAGAAAAAAAACGTACAAGCACTCATGCAATTTGCCGGAATGTGGGCCAAAAAATCCTGCCGGAATATCACTTCCATCCGAGATTCCTCCCTTCCTGAAGTGAGCCGCCTTGCACTAATCTTAAGGCAGTTCCACCTCACCGGCTCCACGTCACCCATCATATACGTGCGCATCCCGAACTTCATCGAGCCCAGCCACTCCAAACTAAACGACCCGAACCAGGCGGCGGCGCGGCGAGGCGAGGCGAGCTCCACACAACCGGCGGCGGGACGGCACACCAGCTCCTCCGCGTTCCCGCAGGCACATCGGTAATGAGATCTCCGCCTTCCATTCCCGCGATCTCCTCCGTTCCTGGCTCGGCGGCGGCGGCGGCGAGATCCGCGGGCTCCTCCCGTCCCTGAACTCACCCATGCATGGACCAGCAAGCGGTTGTGCAAATTCTGGGGGGAATTGAGTCAGCGTTAGGTTTGTGGGGGATTCCATTGTTCTATGCTCTGTGTTCATGGAATATCATTACCCTTTTTGTTCAATGTTTAGCTTTGTGCCTCTGTTTAGTTTCAGAATCTATATGCATTGCTTTGGATGTTCAGTGGCAATGAGTTTGTATGTTCAGAAATTTTCTGTTCAGTGGCAATGAATTTGTGCAGTCTGTGTGCAGTCTGTTAAACAATTTGCGGTGCATTGTATGCTTCAAGATTTGTTTGCACAACTTTTATGCAGTAGCAATTTCGGTTGTGTACATTACTGAGGAAGAATTTCCAGTCGGGTTGGACCACAGGACCAGGGTAGATTTTGGGGGGTTGTTTTGACTGTAAGTTACTGAATTAATTGTAGGTTCTACATGTTGATGTTGGAAATCTCAAATGCGTCTTCTTACCTGACAAAGATTGCTTGGTCGATGGTGTTGAATTCTAATGAAGTTGTGCGGAGCTAGTCTGTCTTGTCTAAAAGTACTTGCAGGTGCTGGCCAATGGATGATGCGGTTGTAATACCTGACAACAGATTATCTTGTATGCATGGATGGAACTAGTGCCGATTGTTTCCCAATAAGTTTGTAAAGTACTGCTACAGTACAACAAGTTTATTTCTGATGTGCATGACTTCCTGCCGGCAAGTGCTGCTTATGATTGTGAATTGCCTGATTTCCTTTCTTCAGCAATTTCTTCTAAGAGGGTTGCAGTAGCTGCTGGAGTGGTGTGTTCTCAAGATCTGCACCAGCCCTTATAGACTCTGCGAATTGCATGATTTCTTCAATGACAATGGAGATTTCCATTTGCAGTTTATGATTCTAATGTTGGATTCCAAGTGTATCATGCATGTGAATAATTTCCAGTGCAGTGGCTGCTGTGATCTGTTCCAGTTGAATGAGGAGCTGATGGTTGTGCTTAGCAGTATATTGGAGATGTGTGATGCCTGTATAAATCAAATGTCCAGATCAAAACACCCAGAACTAGTGTACATGCATGCCAATGCTATTATTATTATCACGTATACTCCGAAAAGAATGAATCATCCAAGTTTACTACACTACGCTGGAGGAGGCTTCCGTGCAGATCTGACGTTGCGGCTGATGATGCATGGCGGGGCGGCAGGGTGGCATCAGGCAAGCCACCGGATATGGTTGTTGTCCGCCGGTGCATGCTCGATGTCGCCGCCCGCGTACGGGTGGCCAACGGGGCTGCCACGATTTTTTGTTGCAACTTTGACACCACAGATAGGTGAGAACCACCTGTCTGTGATGACTTTTGGTCATCATTGACCCTTCCCACACACAGGTCAGAAAAACCATCTACGATGGGATCTTTTGTAGTAGTACATATCAGAAGTGCAAGCTTTTGATATTGAAATGTCAAATGGTTCCGGAATTCGCCCTAGAACAACCCATGATTTGGCTAGTAGGCATGCTGGAGGGGCGGCTAACCTCACCTATACTTGCCATGATTATAAAAACTATTTGCGTACCTAAATGAAGCATGGAGAAGCTAGAAGCTTGCTATGTTATCTTCAAAATAAGGTCGCAAATAATCATTCATTCCAATATGCTTTATAGCTGCATATAGTAAAGAACATATAGCAAATATGTTTTGGGCAAATGCAAAAATGGTAATAGATTATGCTCCTTTGATGATGTTGTTACTTTTGATATTACCTTTGGAATAAACTTAAGAGACTCGTCTATTTGGTGTATTTATCAGATTCAACTACTTCAGGGAAACTATGGTTTTTGGGATGCTCTCATGTATGATGAATCATTCGAGTCATACAGGTGGCTGGTTGATATTTTTTTGTCGGCTCATAATAAGAAGCAATCAAGAACTATCTACGCCGATCAAGATATTGCAATGGGAATGACCATAAAAAGAGGTGTTGCACAAATCATGGCATGGCTTATGCGCTTGGCACATAATGCAAATGCAATTAAGCATTTAAATCGTCACAAGACTGATGACTCAGAATGCTTGCTGATTTTAGTGCTTGTATGTATGATTATAAAGATTGTCGTCGTTGTGGTCTAGCTCATGCCTACCCTAGGCAATAAGCGGCGATCTCGAGCGACACGTCGTTCCACTCTGCAATAGCACCGGGGGAAGAAGATCCTGTAAGCGCAAACCATTATGTTCTAGATCTTCTAGCATAATTTGATTCAACCAGAAAAAATAATTTGCGTAGCTTTTCCATGCCGCTTGATCCACACTTACCACATGTGAAAGTCCTCCTTGATGCAATGTGGACCACCATTTCAAAGTGTTTTCTCTCCTCTCTTTCTTCTACTTTTAGTGTTCCCTTGATGATCATAGAACAAAATACTTTTATTTGTGTGTGTGCTTCCTGGTTGTACACAATCTCTATACTGGCAGTTCTGCGTCATGTGTGATTTATAGAGAGAAAACAATAGCTAATATCAGTAATGCTACTTTGTTTTCTCGTACTCTCCAGCGCTCTGTTCTGATGGAAGCCCGTCTATATTGGCCCATATTAGCCTTGTTTGTTTAGGTGTTTTTTGGCTTCTGGACTTTGGCTTCGAAGCCAGAAAGCACCTATTTACCTGCTTTTGGCTTTGGCTTCAAAAAACCTGAAACAACTTTCGAAGCCAGAAAAACACCTATTTACTTGTTTTTGGCTTTTGGCTTCGAAAAGCCTTGTTGTTTTTTTCGAAGCCAAAAGCCAAAGCAGGTAAATAGGTGCTTTTCTGGCTTCGAAGTCAAAGTCCAAAAAGCCAAAAGCCTGCCAAACAAACAAGCCAGAGCAACTAGCCACTAAACTTACAATATTTTAGTCATGGGGCCGTCACGGATGCGATGAATATACCCGAGCTGTCTCTTGTTGACGGAGAGTGAGAGGATGATCTGCATGTATTGGCACTGGCGGTGTCCGTATGTAACCTCGTAGGATCAAATACACTATTATCTGTATATTTTACACTGTTTTCAAAATTCTTTTATGAATTCTTACTTGTATAATATGGTTTTGCATTAAAGCGGTGGGTCAGCTGACCCTACAGTATTAACGTGGCACCCTACTGTGTACTGCTGGTCAGTTGAAAGAAAAAAGAACCAGCACGGGAGCCGGGAGGACGGACTCCAGGGTTATGTGTGCAGTGCACCTCGCGTGCAGCTCTCGTAGTCGTAGAGCGTGACCACCGGCCACCTTGTGCTCGCCGGGTCGAAGCAGAGGCCGGCCGGTGCTCGAGTTCCATACGTCAGACGCCATAACGCACGGCGGCAGGGCACCGTCCGTACGTGCTCGCCGGTGCAGAGGTTACATACCTGGAACTGGACTGAGGTAGCTACATCTTCTTCTCGGGCCGTAAGCTTTACGTGGAACTGAACTGGACTGAGGTGTCTAAATGAAGTCCTTTATGGGCCCTTGCTTGTTTAATTTGGAGCCCATTAGCTTTTCGTGGGCCACTTGCCGTTAGCAGAGACGAAAGGGGCAAGATGCCGGTGCTGATGCCGATGCCGGCCGCGCGCAGTCGCTTAGTTTACTTTGAAAAAGGGATTTGCTATTTCTCGATTATTTAAAAATATTATTTTTGAACCTACAAAGTACATACTATTAAATCTGTAATTACATAAAAAATCGTGTAACTTCAGTTGCATCTCTCTAAATCTAAAATTATACATGATTTATAAAAAGTATAACTATCCAATCAAACTGTTAGATAGAGATTTGATGTCTAAAAAAGAGAACTCTGTTAACAAAAAATAACGATGCAAGTCTATGTACGTATCTTCTCACGGTTCACGGATCACACGTTACCATCGTCTTATCCTGATAGACTAATCAGTCAAGTCGCTATGCTGATTTGTCTTACCTTGCAGTACTGCAACTAGTTAATTAAGCAATAATCAACTTGATAGGCGTGCCCGTCAACATTAAGTTGATCAGTTTAAGAGCTATATATCATAAACTCATTTAATATATTTTAGAGACTCAAATATATAGTTTTAAACAATTAAAACTAATTTCACATATCCTAATTTATAGGATTCCAGTGCACTTTATTCGTCCATGCTTCTATGGCACATACTCCTCACGCCCGCGTACATACCTAAACCTAACCGGGCTTACACAGCCGCGCGCCTCGTACACTGCACAACAACGCACCCCGTTCACGGTCATGGCCATGGCTGCTTCCTTCTTCTCCTCCAAACGCTCCCTATGTCTTCTCCTCCTCCTAAACCTCATCCTCGACGGCTATTCCTCCGCCTCGGCCCGGCGCCTCGCCGTCGACGTCGACGACGACGACCCGACGACGCTGCTCATGATGGCGGAGAGATTCCGCCGCTGGAAGGCAGAGTACAACCGGACCTACGCCACCCCCGACGAGGAGCGCCGCCGGCTCCGCGTCTACTCCCGCAACGTGCGCTACATCGAGGCCATCAACGGCGACGGCTTCGACGCCGGCCTCACGTACGAGCTCGGCGAGACCGCGTACACCGACCTCACCACCGACGAGTTCACGGCCATGTACACCGCGCCGCCGCTCTCGGATATAGACGACAACGACGACGACGCGGCGACTGTGACGATGATGATCACCACCCGCGCCGGCGCGGTCGATGTCGGCGGTAGCCAGGTGTACGTGAACCTGTCGTCCGGCGCGCCGGCGAGCGTGGACTGGCGCGCGAGGGGTGCCGTGACGGAGGTGAAGAATCAAGGGCACTGTGGTACGTGGACCACGATCATCCAACCATCATCTCTTCTATCTCCAATTATTAATCGATCGTGACCTCGATCGCTGTCTGTTAACACATGGCTCTCTACGATCCACATGCTTGCATGTGCTCCTCCTGCTCTCCTCTCCATCATTTCGGATAGATTATTACTTACTTAACTATCATGCATAATGTTAGCGCGAATAAATTATCTCAGAGCTAGTTGGCCCATTTTGCCGGCCGGACCATGTGAATTGACGTCCGAGCTAGCAAGCAAAAATAGTTATATATATGCGTGTGTGGATCATGTGATGTTTGAAAAAAAAATACTCCTACAGGATCGTGCTGGGCGTTCTCGACGGTGGCAGTGGTGGAAGGGATCCACCAGATCCGGACAGGGAAGCTGGCGTCGCTGTCGGAGCAGGAGCTGGTAGACTGCGACACGCTGGACCACGGCTGCGAAGGCGGCGTGAGCTACCACGCGCTGCAATGGATCACCTCCAACGGCGGCGTCACCTCGCGCGACGATTACCCGTACACGGCCAAGGACGGCGCGTGCGACGCCGCCAAGCTGCCGCACCACGCTGCCGCCATCTCCGGGTTCCGGCGCGTGACGACGAGGAGCGAGGCGTCGCTGGCGAACGCGGTGGCGGGGCAGCCCGTGGCGGTGTCGATCGAGGCCGGCGGGGCCAACTTCCAGCACTACCGGAAGGGCGTGTACAACGGGCCGTGCGGTACGAGGCTGAACCACGGCGTCACCGTCGTTGGGTTCGGGGAGGAGGACGGAGAGAAGTACTGGATCGTGAAGAACTCGTGGGGGGAGAGGTGGGGCGACGGAGGGTATTTGAAGATGAAGAAGGACGTCGCCGGGAAGCCGGAAGGGCTCTGCGGCATTGCCATCCGCCCGTCTTTCCCGCTCATGTGACCCTGACGTCCTACGTACGTAGGTCAGGTTTTTTTCTCTTCCTCTCTAAGTGTAAGCCAGACTTGATTTATGTTACTCTTACGTGTACTACACTTGTATCATGCATGAGTACATTAAAGTACACTTGTATCGACGAGCAGGAGCATGCATGACGACGTCGGGAAGAAGCTCTTCTCAACACTAGTGCACTAGACTACACAGGGCTTTGCATATGTATGCTCTGCCTTTTCTCTTCTTTTGTCACTTCTGTTGTTCTTGCGTCCAGGGCTGCATTTGAACACTGTTTGTTTTCACAACATACTTCTTTCATTCTTTGTGACACTTTATTCTACTTTTCAGTCACCTTTCAAATTACGGATGATGCTCAATAGTAGTGCCATGCGAGCATCGAGTATTTCCAGACTCCACTACTTGTTCTCAGAATATAATATAGTTAAACAAGAATACCCGGGAAAAAGAAAACACCAGATCTAATCAACAAGTTTTGTTCAGCCAAAAAGACAAAACACATAAAAAAAACTTTGTTTTTTGGAAAGAAGATAAATGACTCAGCATCATGTATCGAGTGATGCATACAGCCTGCTAACCACACACAAAAAAAAACAATTCATACAAACAAAGCGAGAGCTACATTTTTTGCTCAGTTTTATTATTGAAAATGTGACGTATTTACATCCAAACATAGAGTTTGCACCGAGTGATGAGAAAACAACAGCGAGAAACAAAGCTGCCATTGGAGCAACGGTACCAGTGGCACAATTTTTTGACGGAAATCTTCAAGTAAAACTAATTAACTCTATTGAACTCACGTGCAAACAGAACTACCGAGGGTACCTTGCAGATAACATGAGCTCCTCTTCCATACTATATTGTCTAGTCAAATCCTCATTGCCGGACAGTTTTATTGGAATACCATCCTCAAATTCCTCATCCACCACATTATCTGAAACAAGCTGCTTCGATGATTGAAGGCTTTCTAGTGTCAACTCTACTTGCCTCATGGTTGGGCGATCCTCTCCTTTTAACTGTATACATGCTACTGCAAGTGCAGCGACTTCTTGGACTTCTTTGTTTCCTTCATATATAACTTGAGGATCTAGTATCTGCAACAAATTGTCTTCTGCAAACAACATAGCAAAATGTGTAACAAGGCCATCACCTTTGGAAGATAAATATGAGAATGGCTTTTTTTTTGTCAATAGTTCTACAATTATGACACCAAAGCTGTAGACATCACTTTTCTCCGTGAGCCGCCCAGTGTAGAAATATGTAGGGTCCAAATATCCAATTGTACCTTGCACCATTGTAGTTAACCCTGATTTTTCCACTGAAATGTACCTTGAAGCTCCGAAATCTGCTACCTTTGCTGTTAGAGTATCATCCAAAAGTATGTTAACTGACTTGATGTCTCTATGGATGATAGGTACTGAAGCTGTTGAGTGAAGATACGCTAGGGATTTGGCTGTTTCAGTTGCTATCCTTAGCCTGTGGTCCCATGACAATGATCTTGGTGCTGCGTCATGAAGATGGTCATAAAGGGTTCCATTGGATATGAATTCATAGACCAACATCGGAACTTCTGTTTCAAGGCAGCAACCATAAAGTTTCACCACATTTCGATGGTTGATTTGTGATAGTATCGCAACCTCATTGATAAACTCATCAATCTCCTTTTGAACCACCTTCTTTGGTTTCTTGATGGCTACGACATGGAGGTCGGATAAAATTCCTTTGTAAACGGTACCATGCCCCCCGCCACCAAGCTCACGAGCTTCATCAAAATTGTTTGTCGCCTTCTCTAGCTCTTCCAATGTTATGATCATTCTTTCTGCAATATCAGCTCTCTGTGATACCAATTGTTGCAACAGTTGCCCACGATTCTGCTCAAAGAACTTCCGTTTCATCATTTGTGCCCTCTGATGTTTGAGGTTGTTTGAAATGAAAAATGCAATGAGAACCAAAAGTACGAGGCCTGCACCAGCAGCAACTCCCGTAACAATGTTTTTACCTGAAAATATATGCACATTATCATTATTTATTTTCTCCGGCCTATGTTCTTGTATGTTACCCTCGATCTACACTTCCTAAGAAACAAAGTGGATAAACAAAATTGACTCAAGTAATTTGTGGTTATATGAGTTAACATTGTGGGGCAAAACTTTATTTACCATCATTTCAAATGTCCAAAATGAGCTCGATGCCCTTACAAAATCTGACAACCCTTCAATATCATTGCAAATGTTCAAAAATACAATTATATGTCATTTTCGTCAATTCTAACCAGTAACAGAGCTGTGAAATGGTGATTTTGCCCCTATGTTCGGATTTTTCTTAAATTAAAAAATGTGAATTTAAAATTTTCAAAAAACCATGTGTACATATGAGAACAAGTTACTAACTATAAAATTTAGTGAAAAAATAATTTTGTGGACTAAATTATTTTAAAAGTGTATTTGAAAGTCTCGAACAAATTTGAAGAAAATTCTAAACGTACATGTTTGAATAAAGTACTAACTATAAAAAAATTGTGAAGAAAATACTTTAATTCGTGGCCCACCTCCATATATCAGTGGGAGGATAGAAATAGGGGTAAATGATCCTTATGAAAAAAGTTAATGGAAGACATGACAGTGAAGGTATAGAAGCGTATTTTAAAAGATTGTAGGGGTATCAAAGGGTTATCAGATTTTATAGACATATACCGCATTGCTAGTTTTTTAAGGGCATAAATTATTTTATCCTTAATATAACTAGCACAGTGTCCCGCGCAATTGCGCAGGAAACATTTTTAATTATCTTTATGTATTTTACCTGTACGTGTGATATTATATCAGTACGGGAAATAAAAGTTCAACTCGCGAGCCGGCCTGTTAGGCATTGCACTGAACCGTCCATTTAGGTACAGTTATGATGATCTATCGGATATGATTTGTTTAATTATCTTTATTGTTTTACTTGTACGCGTGATATTAGATCAGTACTGATTGTGTGAAAAATGTTTTGGTTATCTTTATTTTTTTACCTGCATGTGTGATATTAGATCAGTACTAATTGCGCATCAAATATTTTTAATTATCTTTAATTTTTACCCGTACGCGTGATATTAGATCAGTACAGAAATAAAAGTTCAAATCGCGAGTCAACCTGTATTGAGCCATCTATTTAGGTATATTTACGAGCCGACCTGCTAGTTGTTATATCGAGCCATCTATTTACGTACAGTTATGATGATCTATCGGATGTGATCTGTTTAGGTACAATTATGAAGATCTATCGGCTGTGATCTGTTTAGGTGCAGTTATGAAGATCTATCGGTTGTGATCTGTTTAGGTGCAGTTATGAAGATCTATCGGCTGTGATCTGTTTAGGTGCAGTTATGAAGATCTATCGGTTGTGATCTATTTATGTGTATTTATGAAGATTTATCGATTGTGGTCCAGTAATAATGAAAGGGTCCACTAAATTAACGATCGGATGTTTTACTTTTTTGTGAGAATTTCTAGTCTTTCTCTATTTTTTCTATTGTATTCTGCTTTTAGTATATAATAGAACATACTACGTAGCGTTCATCAGAAATCCTGCCAAAGTTGCAGCGTTGCTCACCTGTAGTACTGAAGGACTTGCGGCCACCTGGATACGAAAAGAGATAAATTCGCTTAATTACATACTAGAGAAACAATTAACGCAATGCAAACTAACCGCGCGTGCTTATATATAGGTGCATGCTAACCTTGGCATCCGTCGGCGACGTAGGGGTTGCCGTGGTAGCCGTCGCTGCACTGGCACAAATAGCCTCTGCTTCCTTGTTTGCAATAGCCGTGCTTGCTCTTGCAGAGGCGGCTGGCTACCGCCGCAGGACAATTCGACTGCGAGTTCTTGGCGTTAGCTCGCGGTAAGCCTTGCAAGACCTCCCACCGCAGAACCACGGGAACCTGTTGCGGAGACTCCGGCGCCACCTTGCTGGAGACCCGCCGGTGATCGAACCACCCCTCCTCTGCGATTAACACCTCGGAATCCTGGGTTCTGTTGTTCTGGTCGAACCATTTCAAGACCAGTTCCTTTGGCATGTTGCCGGTGGAGATGGGGATGCGCGCCTGGCAGCAGCCCACGCCGTAGCAATACTTGTCGGCACCGCTCCCGGTGTTGGTGTTTGTGCCGCTGCTTTCGTTGAAGGGGCAGAAGGAGGCGCAGCCGCTGATGATGGCCGGGTTGCCGTCCCCGAGCAATGTCGCCTGCACGTTGCACCCCGTGACAATGAGCTCGTTGCCGGCCGAGAGCGAGTAAGGCGCCTCTCCGTGGCCCGTAAAGACAGTACGGTCGAGATCGACTATGAGTCCGGAGCCGCTCATGTGGCCGAAGGTTATATCGATATCGTTGATGCCGCCGGTGCTGAGGACGCGCACCGTGTTGTTTCCGAGGGAGATCCCAACGACTTGGAGGGTGCCATCGTCGTCGAGGAACAGCCGCGCGGGGTTGTGGCTTGTGTCGCAGTTGAGGTTGAACCCTTGCCAGTGGCAGTCGCCCCGGCCCATGCCGAACGGGAACGGCACGGCCACGTCCCCGCAGGACCTGCTGCAGTTAGCTGCTGCAGAGAGCGGCAACGTCAATATTCGCATGGATGTATATTGCAGTACTCGCAATGTAAGGACACTCGGCTCAAAAAACCCAAAAACAAAATAACATATGAGCTTTTTTATAACTAGCATGGTGCCTTGCGTAATTGTTTGAGAATTAGTTAGTGGGTTTGAGGATGATAATGCGTGTCCAAATCCTAGTGCGGGCAAGTGCAGTGTGTTGGTCTATATGACTATGTCAAAATGATATTGTGTTTGACAAAAAGAAATCCTTTAATCCTTTACAGGTTATCTTCTTGTGTATCAGCATGAATGATAGTCGTGTAATATGTTATGTAATCCTTGAGACTCGATTCCTTTTGATGTCTATGTAATTTTCTTTACCTTCGGTGTTGTCTCGCACAAGTTTGTTGACCTTATAAAAGTTTTGAGGTAGTGTTCGTTGTCTCGATGTAGAGATGAGGATGCAATAGAACTCTTCATTTGTCTAAAAAAAGGTTTCTTCTAAGTAGAAGAGAAGAAAAACTTTATGCAATTGTGGAGAAAATTTTATCTCACCAATACATGCTACCTCCATTCTGCAGTACTTGTACCCACCGAGGTTACTAAACTACGAACGGGGCTTCCCTGTCCCCTTTCCCTGTTCCCCTTCCTGTCCCCGCCAGGTGTTGTTCTTCTATTAGCTCTAGTCCTTTGTGGGTCTACGTGTGCTCACCTTCCTTCCCCGAGAAACGATGTTAATTTTTCTGTTTCCTTCTTCCTCTTCGTCTCATTCCTTCTCTGTCTCTCCATTTTTGACTATTGATGAGCAGCAAAAGCTAGGGCAAACAGCTACGTAGTTAATGGCGGCGGAAGCGGCAGTCTGCGAGATGTCATCCCATGGGGTGTCCGGAGGCGAGCAGAAGAAGGTCGCCATCGCAGTGGACATCGTGCACGATTCACCGAGCTATTACTGGGCAAGCCAACATCGAGGCCGAACAACCGGTCAGCATGAATGATAGAATGCACTAGCGCTGGTGTACAAAGGTGGCACCATATAATACAACAAGAAATCACATGATATTTGTCGTTTATGGGGATCATAGGCATGCTGAATCCCCGATACGTGTGACTGACGGTTGAAATGGGATAGATGCATGAATGGAGGGCTGGGCAGCAAGTATTAGAATTAATGGGCCCAGCCCAACCAGCTCTGCAATTAATTCTCAATATATCCTAAAAACACGTGGCAAGAGCTAATAGAGAGTTAGTCCCATATTGCTAGTTAAAATAGAGAGAGACCACCTTATAAGGTTACATTGATGCTCTACACATTCCTAAAACAATGTGAGGAGAGAAGGAAAATATCACATATGCGCGCTTGCCTCAGCGGGCGTGGTGTGATGAAGAACTTAGGCACATAACATGTGTGCAGCTCTCTTTTGGGTCGTGTGAGTCAAAAATCGAAACCAGAACCATGTGACAACTCATCTATAAAAGCTTGCTTTCCTCCAAACGAACTGCGTGAGAATCAATCGCAGGTCTCCGAAACTCTCTGCTCTTGAGATCCTGTACGAGAAAGAGAAAATAAGGTTTTGGGACGCGACTACTCGCTACTGCAACATCTGCATCTTGTCTTGATATCGACTTCTTTGCTACGGTGCCTCTTCGCATTTTCAGTAACACCTTGATTTCTTAGATGGTGTTAACTATGATATTGTTAGTGTTAATCTGTGGTCTAGATATATATTGTGAGATAGCACCTATGTTGTTGACCATGTCTAGATTTAATTCGTTATTTCTTGTTAGAGGGAATTGCCTTAGTAGCACTGAAAATTGCCTCAATCTCTAAAATAGCACTCAAACATGAGCTCTTTCCAAAATACCACTCCATTCAATCACTTCCACTCCAAACTAGCACTACCGTTTATTTTCCTCACTCACGTTAGTCCCCGCCGTGCCATACTGCCATTCCTCTCCTCCGGCCTCCTCCTAGCTTCGCCGCTCCTCTCGCCGGTCGCCGCTCCGTCGCCTTTCCCCGCCTCCCCGTCGACCTCGCCTCCGGCCGAGACGAGCTCACCGCGCCGCCCTGACCCGAGCCGGCCCGCCGCCTAGCTCCTCGCTGCCCCAGTGCCGCGCCTCGTCGCCGCCCTCGGAGCCGGAGTTCGCCTCCTCCCCGCGTCGCCCCACCCCGCCGCCTCGGTTCCCCACCGCTCCACCGCTTTCACCCCGGAGCGCTCGGGGGAGGGGGGCCGCCGGGGGAGAGCTCGGGGGAGGGGGCTGCCCGGGGAGGAGCTCGGGGGAGAGGGCGGCTGGGGCAGAGCTCCGGGGAGGGGGGCCGCGCTGGGAGGATCTCGGCAGAGGGGGCGCCGTCGAGTGTGAGGAGCTCGGGGGAGCGCGGAGTTGAGGGGCAGCGAGGGAGGAGAGATACGGCGGTCTGGGCGGAGCACGAGGGCGTGCGGGAGCCGAGCGGCGGAGGTGGGGCACCGGTGGAGGCAACGAAGCGGTGGCCGGACGGCTTGGTCCGAGCGGCGCTGGAGCGCAGGGCGGCCGGCGATAGGGCGAGGCAGGGGAAGAGGGAGGCACGGGGGGAGGTTGGTTCGGTGGAGGGGACGACAAGCACGCACGCCGCCGCCCATCTTCGACTGGGTCTGCTTGAGGGAGGGCGGCGGCGGATGGAGGTGAAGATGGTGGATGTGGCTCGGGCGGATGGCAATCGGGTTGGGAGAGGAAGAGGGCGGTGGATGGAGGTAAGGGAGGGAGGGAATTGCCGGCGGGACTAACATGAGTGAGGAAAATAAACGGTAGTGCTAGTTTGGAGTGGAAGTGATTGAATGGAGTGGTATTTTAGAAAGAGCTCATGTTTGAGTGCTATTTTGGAGACTGAGGCAATTTTCAGTGCTACTGAGGCAATTCCCTCTTCTTGTTATGGCATATGTTCAAATTAGTTTCATCGTCTTACTACCTAAATTTCCAACAGCAACTCCGGCTGCGAGAATGACGAGCAATGGCTCCATCGGCTTCCCAGTGACCAACAACGATGCCTACGTCTGGATGCCAAGACGCTGGCCTGCATTGCCGACACCGTTTTCGACATGAGTGAGACGACAACTGGAGGATCGTCACCAACATCCCGCGGCGCTGGTAGCTCGACTGCTCCATGGTCATCGCTCATGCCACTTGTTCGATCTTGGTGACAGTGCATGCTCTGTGTGTGTGCGTGTCTATGTCCATTTAGCCCATCGCCATGGAGGAGGAGAAGCATCGACGTCTCTGCTGCAAGAATGCAAGCTCTTGAGGTCGACGTAGTAGCATCACGAGCAGGTACTATGTTAACATTGAGGAATGCTCTTCGCTTCTCTTGCTGTAACAGAGAGGGAGGTAGACGGAGAAGATCCTCCTACTTTAACGGGGAAAGAGGGTAAGGCTAATGGCGTTTCTAATCGAGAGAGTGCAGGGCCACCAACAGTTCTAGAGCCAATTGAAATGTGACAAGTGGCAGAAAACAGGGAGGGGAGCAGGAAAGATGCATTCCTAAACTACGCAATCAATTCCTTAATTTGCTTAATCAATTCGCTATTACATTCCCCAAGATTTGGCTGGGCATTATCGCACATCATGCACATATGCTCCATGTAACCAGTGCCGTCAGATTCATGCACATTGATTTATGTATTTGCCGCGAAGTTTCTAAATATTGGAATTGAGCTAAACTACTTTGTGAAAATTTTGGAGTCAAACTTTTAGGTGGATTCAAAGTTTTGGAATCAAAATTTAGGTGGAGCCAGATAGTTAATATGCACATCTTTCTGAAAATCTAAAAATACTATTTGAAAAGCACATGACCAGTTTTAAAAAATCTTACAAAAATATACGACTAAAAAGGAGCTTATTGTATGTCCGTGGAAATTTTCAACTTAACAATGTCAAAACTTAGTTTTACTTCTAAGTACATTAGTCGCAGCCGATTCTTTCTTTGGAAAGTACATTGAATTTAAAGTTGAAAATTTACATGGATGTACAACACACTCTTCACTGGTAGTACGATTTGCTTTTGCGAACTTTTGAAAATTTGCGCATGTGCTTTTCATACGGTATATCTAGGTTGTTTAAAAAATGTCTACTTTCACAGGACACGTGTCCCAAAGTTGCTCACCTGTGAGGGAACCGAAGCAGCCACCTGGCAGGATGGGGTCACCACGGGTTCCTAGTGGGCACAGGCACTTATACGATCCCTCCGTATTGGTACAATTACCAGAGCACGGATAATCTTGTGGCTGCTTGCACTCGTCGATATCTACATGTACATAGCCCAACCAACACACGCAAGCATTAGGGAGCTGAGAGAACTAAAACCCAAAAAATCAAGTCCATTACTTGTCTCAAATATAAAAGCAAACAGAGAATAGGTAGTATTAAGTTAGTACTTACCATATCTATAAAAAAAAACTTACGATCTACACGTCAAAATATAGATCATCTTAGCTAGAAAAGATCAGTAATATTAAATTGATATTGCTATGTCCATCACAAAATATGCTTTTATAATATGTACTTTGTTTTGTATGAAAGAACATATTTTCATATAAATCAATAGTTAAAGTGTCATATTTAAGACAATATAAATATTTAAAACGATCTACATCTGAACATGGAGGTGGTACTTATTAACTGACCTTGGCATCCGTCGGTGATGTAGGGATTGCCTTCATAACCCTGTTTGCAGGAGCACGTATAGCCTCTTCTACGCTTTGTGCATTCGGTGCGATTGCTCTCCAAGGACGAGGAGACGCCATGGCCAAAAACTTCCCACTGCAGAATAACGGGAACTTCCATTGACGCCAGGCGGTGTGCTGTCTGCGTCAGGTCGTCGGAGACCCGTGTCTGCTCGAACCACCCTTCCGTGGCGACGAACACGCGCGCGGGCCACTGATGCTCCACGCTGCGGTTCCAACCGAAAGGTTTCAGCTGCACGTCGTAGGACGTGATGTAGACTCGCTTTCCCGCTACCTCCTCATGGTTAACGACGATGCCCGCCTGGCAGCAACCACTGCCCGAGCATTGGAAGCTGCCGTCGATAGATGGCCCGTCGGAGGGTCCAAAGACGTCGTCGCACAACGAGGAACAGCTGCTCATGGTGATGTTACCGTTCTTGAGCGTCGCCTGCACGTTGCAACCCGTCAGGGTGAGCTCGTTCATGTCTGACAGCGTGTAGGGCCCATCGTCCCTAAGGCCGCCACCAAACGTGCCGTTCCCGTCGACGTCGAATTTTATGTCGCCGTTGCGTATGACGGTCAACCAGGAATCACCATCGATGCTTTGGAGGCTGATCTCCTCGACGATTTGGAGGGTGCCGTCTCCGAGGAGCAGCCGCGGGGGGTTGCTTGTGCGGTCGCAGGTGAGGTTGAACCCCGGCCAGTAGCACCTGGGCGGGCCCATGCCGAACGGGTAGGGCACACTCATGTTGCCGCAGGTGGTAGTGCAGTTGGGCATCCCTATCTGCTCCGGTGGTGCAGCAGCTGCTGCTACGCCGGTGCCGGAGAGCAGCAGCAGCACTGCGGCGATGGACACCGAGGTTAGCATCACGGACGCAAGGATGGCCGGGTAGATAATTTCAGTTTGTGCTGCGTGCTAGCTAGCTGTAGTAGTACTAGTGTGTGCTGCTATCGCCAAGACATCTTATATGGGATTAAGGCACAACAAACACGTACGCACGCGCAAAGCGACACCGGCTAGAATACTCGTTTCGTCCACGGTAGGCCGCCGGCATGTTGCTTTTGCTTGACCTTCGAGTGGAACGATGAGTAGACGGACGCGATTAGGATTAAACAACGAAAATCCGTCAGACCGTCACATGGAAATTAAGCAGGTCTGTACAAACTATGTACAGTTCACTAATTACTACCGGCCGCTTAGTGCGTAGCTAGAGCGCTCGATCTGCTGCTATATATCAACATATGCATCATCAGAGAACAAAGAAGTTTCAATTCAGAGTTTTCTTTCGCCCCTGACCGAAACTCGTAAATTTAGCGAAATTTCGAAATTAATTCGGGAAGTTTTGGGACAAACACAAATTCTAGGATTTGAAAATTTATGGCAAAAAATAGGCAAAAATATATTTTACACGTTAGGAGCATACAACTACTAGAGAAAAGCTCATCGCACACGGTTAAAAAAGCTCATCGCATACGGTTTTTCAGCCCGTATGCACGAGCTGGTCAGTGATGTGGGGGGGCACATCGCACACGGGTCCAGAGCCGTATGCGATGGTACGCACATCGCACACGGGTTTTCAGTTTGGCCCGTGTGCGATATGCTCCATATAGATGGGTTATTTTAGATGGGAAAAAAGTCAAAAAATTATTGTTAAACACGTCACAAAGTCACAAGTCACGCGATTCTTCGCGTGAAATACGCGCGCGTGCGGTTTTGGAGATTCGAACGCATGACCTCTTGCTCTCGTGCGAGCCCACCTAACCATCTCACTCGAACACAGTCTTATGACTAGGTAAGATATCTATTCCTTTTGACCATTTCAATCTGAATTTTCTGGCTAATATTTGGACATTTAGATGGCTTCAAACAGGAAACTTGTCAACTATAAAGTTGTAGATCTCGTCGAGAGCTACAATTCTCATATAGACATTGTCTCCATCCAACTTCATATGAGAAAGTTACAAATTTCCGAAAACAAGACATCGCACACGGTTGTTTCCTAACAACCGTGTGCGATGTGCTGTGCGTGTGCCTCATTCCGGCTAATATTTGGATATTTAGATGGCTTCAAACGAGAAACTTGTCAACTACAAAGTTGTAGATCTCGTCGAGGGCTATATTTTTCATATAGACATTGTCTCCATCCGACTTAATATGAAAAAGCTACGAATTTCGAAAAACGACATTGCACACAGTTGTTTCCTAACAACCGTGTGCGATGTGCCTCCTTCCGGCTACTATTTGGATATATAGATTGCTTCAAACGAGAAACTTGTCAACTACAAAGTTGTAGATCTCATCGAGAGCTGCAATTTTCATATAGACATTATCTCCATCCGACTCCATATGAAAAAGCTACGAATTTCGGAAAACGACATCGCACACAGTTGTTTCCTAACAACCGTGTGCGATGTGGCTCCTTCCGGCTAATATTTGGACATCTAGATTGCTCCAAACGAGAAACTTGTCAACTGCAAAGTTGTAGATCTCGTCGAGGGCTACAATTTTCATATAGACATTATCTCCATCCGACTTAATATGAAAGAGTTATAAATTTTCACATCGCACACGGTTATTTCCTAGCAACCGTATGATAACACATCGCATACGGTTGCTAGGAAATAACCGTGTGCGATGTGAGGCATACGGTTTTTTAGAAAAAAATCGTGTGCGATGTGCCTCATATCACACACGGGCCAATTTACCGTGGCACATCACACACGAGCCTGAAATAGTGACGTGTGCGATGTTCACATTGGTGACGGGTTAGGCCAAACCGTGTGCGATGAGGGGTCTTAAAAGACCTGTTTTGTAGTAGAGCTATGGGATTTTAACTCATGACTAACACATGCTAATCATCTCCACCACCGAGGAACAATGGAATTTATGTAGAATAGAGGACTTTTGATTTTATAATATGTGCAGATCGAGATTTTTCAAACCTGGCTGAAATTTAGACCGAAGCTCACTTCTTCCGCCCTCCAATTTCGCAAATTTCGAATGAGATTTGGACAAATTTTTTCTTCTTGTGCATTATTGCTATCCAATAAATCACGGCTTTTTACCAACTTGATGGTCTCCCTCCATCTGTGGACTTCTGAGCCATAAGTGCTGACATAGCCACATAGGCTGATCGCGCATCGGTATTGTCGGACGAGCATGCTGTGAGGACCGAGCTGCATCCGGCAATGCAGTGGGCGAAGCATTCAACAGGGAGCGAGGCCCCGATGAAGTTGGAGGCGGACGCCCTCTGCCGGCCGCCACTGTGCGATGTCCAGCGGGACCGCCCTACCTGCCGAAGCTGCTCTGGTTGCCAAAGTCACCTTGGGCGTGACATGCACTCGGCTCGCACCGAATGAAAATGTCGTCCCGTGTCCAGCACCAGGGCCGGCCGGTGTGGTGAAGCCGGCACCGGCACCTGCTTGACTCGCCGCCGGGACCGACAGGAAAGAAGGAGCAGCGTGCGGCGCCTCAGATCGCTAAAATCATCCATCCACGATGGGCACCGTGTAGCCACTGGCGAGCCCACGGCCGGTGCCATGCATCACATTCTCTGCCCCATGGCCTCCCATGACGGCTTGAGAAACCTCGGCCGCCGCATTGCTTCCGGTGCAAAACCAATGGCCGTCTCATGGAGGACTGTGTGGCTGATCTGTACTATGTTATCTGCGACAAACAAGACACACATCTCTTGTCAAAGTGTACTGTGTTATCTGCGACAAACAAGACACACATCTCTCCACCAGGGGTCCTCTTGACCAAGAACAATTTGGCAAAGAGAAATTGGCATGACAGTCAAAAGTGTTGTTTTTGTCACAAAGATGAGATAGTTAAGCATCTCTTTTTTGAATACCGATTTGCTCGGTCAGTATGGTCTATCATACAGGTAGCTACTGCTCTTCATCAGCCACATAGTAACACTCATATGTTTGGTGCATGGCTTAGTGGCATTCCTAAAAATTAGAAACCAATTTGTCTAGTTGGAGTGGCCGCCACTTGTTGGTCGCTATGGCGTTGTAGGAATAATATAGTTTTTGATAAGAGGCAAATATATCTACTCCTTTGCAGGTTATTTACTTCTGTACCCACTAGCTTCATACTTGAGCTGTGCTCCAGAAGCTGGAATTTCGGGATATGGTCATAGTGGCATGCAGGCATTTGAAGTAGGTGGTCAGGGCATGTTTTACTCGGTATGGATGGCAGTCTAGGCTCAGAATCGGCGCTCCACCACCTTAATTTTTTCTAATCTTTTTCTCTTTGTCATGAACCATGTCTTATTTCTTTTTGTTTCCCTGCATTTGTGTTGACTGTGTGTATCCTTGATATGCAGAGGCCGAGGGTGAACTCTTATGGATGTGACAATAAGAGTCAATAAAGATTTCATCATATGTATATATATACTCCCTCCATCTCAGAATGTAAAGCATATTTTGTTTAGTTAACATAACAATTTAATCAATAATTACTCTATTAATATATGATTTATGTGATATAAAATAGATGTAATTAGATTCGTAATCCTTAGTTATGATTATGATTTTGTATTATATAAATTTTATATTAATAAAATAATTGTTGATTAAAGTTTTATTTTAGGACGGAGGGAGGGAGGGAGGAAGTAATACTTGGTACGAGTAAAGTTGGCCGGGGAACTTACGAACCTTGTAGTCTTGCGTTCACATGTCACCAAACATGCGCACCCAGAGCTGCTTTTGCTTAATTAGCCTTTCGGAAAGCACGGAATTAATAGATATATAAGTCCATCTCATCCCATCGTGAAAATAAAGATAACCTTGAGATACGAATGGAGATCGAAGCTATCTAGAACATTGTACTCGTGAATCACGCTCTCAATGTATGATTAATCCTGTCTTCTTCTGATCGACGGTGTACTTGCACCATTTCTAATACTCTTTCGGTTCCTAAAGTTTCACGCCTTAGATAGGATGGAGCCAATCTTTTAAATTTTAGTTATTAATATTCTTATAATTACTTAGATAGATAATTAAAAATCATATATATATTTATTTTGAAAAGTAATTTTACAATATTATAATCACGATTTCAACTGCACGTCGTAGGACGTGACGTAGTCTAGCTTTCCCGCTACCTCATGGTTAACGACGATGCTCGCCTAGCAGCAACCTCTGCCAGAGCATCGGAAGCTGCCGTCGTGACTGGACAGCGCGTCGAAGGGTCCCAAAGCCGTCGCCGCACAACGAGGAACAGCTGCTCATGGTGGTGATGTTGCCGTTCTTGAACGTCGCCTGCACGTTGCAACCCGTCAGGGTGAGCTCGTTCGCGCCTGATAGCATGTAGGGCCCATCGTCACTAAGACCGCCGCCGAACGTACCGTTCTCGTCGACGTCGAAATTTATGTCGCCGTTGCGTACGACGGTCAACCACCCGTCGAGGCTGATCTCCTCGACGACTTGAAGGGTGCCGTCGCCGAGGAGCAGCCGCGGGGTGTTGCTTGTGCGATCGCAGGTGAGGTTGAACCCCGGCCAGTAGCACCTTGGCTGGCCCATGCCGAACGTACGGGTAGGGCACTCATGTTGCGGCAGCTGGTCTCGTAGTTGGGCATTCCTATCGCCGGAGCTGCTCCACCGACGGCGGAGAGCGGCAGCATCAGTCCAGCTATGGTGATCACTACGGCCGAGAATGAGATAGTTCTGTGCTCCATTGATCGAGCGAGCTTGCAGACTACCTAGCTACGGTTCCACACTTCCACAAGGTTGCTAGCATCGGCATCGGAGTTATATGCATGGCTGCGCACTCTGGCCGGCACGCAAGAGTTAATCCATTTGCATATATATGTAAATTGTTCTTCTCGAATTATATGATGTTCTTGATTATTTCTTACAGGATCGTGCTGGGCATTTTCGACCATATAGCAGTGGTGGAAGGGATCCACCAGATCCGGACAGGGAATTAAGCTGGAGTCGCTCAACTCCTATAATAAAAATATTAACTGGTTGGGCCTCTGGTATCGCACGGGCCCATCCTGGGTCAGGTATCGCTCAACTCCCCGAGTGCACGCCGACTCGTAGTCGCAGTGAATCACTGGATTGCTTGACGCCGCCTGGTTCCCCTCCCTCCCTCTCTTCCCAATAACTGAAATAATGCACACGGTCTTGTTACGCTATTGAATACTCCGATCCTAAATATAAATAGTTTCAGAATTTTAAATAGTCAAATATTTTAAATTTGATCATCAATATACAAAAAATATCAACATTCACAGCCACAGATTGATACTACTATATTCATTATGAAATATACTTTCATAATATATAGTATTTTTTCAAACAACATATTTTGAAAAAATTAATAGTCAAAGTTTTACCTTAAAAACCGTATCAATATTTTAAAATACTTACATGTATGATCAAAGAGAGTATATATATTTGAGGAACTTACGACTCAAACATGAACTCCAAGGTCAAACGGTCTTGCTACTTATGTTTCATTGAGAAGCACGTACTTGGTAAGAATAATGTTGATTCTTTATTTAGTGATTTTTGCATCTCTAGAAATGTCAGAAAAAATGCTTTATACAACCATCGTAGTCATGTCTCGCTTATTTCTTTTGCGAGCGATGGATGATGGTTCTTCCCCGTTGTGCCTTAGGATATGGTCTTTTTCAAAAGTGTTTTGTTCTTAGTTACTCCCAGCGTACTATAATATAAGGTGTTATTCGAGTGATTATGATAAGGCTTTGATCAACGATTACTTCATTAGTATGTAATTTATGTGATATAAAATTTATATAATTACATTCGTGTTTAGAAGTACTTACTTATGATTATAACTTTGTAGCACATAAACCACATATTAATCGAGTAATTAATAGTCAAAACCTTGTTTTAACCGATCAAAATACGCCTTACATATAATATAGTTTTACTTATATATATATATATATATATTCCCTAATCTACAGCTAAGAGTAGAATAACTAACCTGCGCGCTGATCACCGATCGAGCCAGCCAGTCCAGACCCACCACGCCCCTCCTTTTTCACCACTGATTGTAAAACTATTCAGTAAATATAGTAAATCCATCGAACTATATTATTGTCGAACAGATCCCTCACAGTCACGTAACTTTACATGTAAAATACGGTAATTTTATGTCTGTCCAGTAGTAAAACGACATGTGTCATCGTAAAATTCAGGACTGTAGTAATTTTTATATAAAACGTGTCGCAAAATTACTATTATATGTACACGATATTACGATCTCGCGGCCATCATTTTACTGCGTATCTGATCGTTCCATACTAGAAAAGAAATATTTCTTCTATTTGTTCACAATCACTTGCATAGCCTAGTTGGTCAGTAGAGAAGAGCAACGTGCATGAGGTCCAGGGTTCGAATCCCGCCCTGTCCTTAATTTTTCAATTAAAATAGATTAGGAGAATATTTCTTCTATACTGGAAATATTTCTTCTATTTATTCACAATCACTTGCATAGTCTAGTTGGTTAGAAGAGAAGAGTAACGTGTATGAGGTCCACGGTTCGAATCTCACCACCTCATTATTTATTCAATTAAAATGGACTACGCGCGACTGTAAAAGTGCTGCCAAAAAGTCGTAAAACTTAGAATTTTTTTACTGTCGAGATGCGCGCGAGATAGTAAAGTTGTGTATAGGATGTCGTAAAATCTATCGTAAAATATCGTCAAACTCAGAAGTTTTTTACGGTCGAGATGCGCGCGAGGCAGTAAAGTTGTGTATAAGATATCGTAAAATTACCGTTCGACACTTCACATCTTACTGTCAAATTTAGATAAGGGTGGGTTTACACGTTCAGGTGGCCTGGCTGGCTCGGTCTGGTGCGTTTCGGCCGGAGCGCAGAATACGCTCATGCTCATATTAGCGCTGCCGTGTATCTATATATATATATATATATATATATATATATATATATATATATATATATATATATATATATATATATATATATATATATACGGCAGCGCTAATCTGCTCGTGAGCGCAGAATAGCTTATTTTGCGCTCCGGCCGAAATGCGCTAGACCGAGCCAGCCACGCGGGACAGTAATTTTATGTCCATCGAGTAGTAATTTTCGGACGGTATTTTACTGCTGAGATTTTAGTGTGACTCAGAATTACTACATTTTGCGATAGATTTTACGATATCTTATACACAACTTTACTGCCTCGCGTGCATCTCGACTGTGAAAACCTTCTGAGTTTAGCATCTTTCTACTACCTTTTGTGATAGATTTTACGACATCCTATACAGAACTTTACTATCTCACGCACATCTCGACAGTAAAAAAATTCTAAGTCACGCGCAGTCCGTTTTTGTAACATCCCTAATTCTTCTAGCAATGTAATGTGCATCATGTGCAGTTCATAGCATGATCATATGAACCGTATAAATGAGTAAGTTTTTGAATTTTTATTGAAATGGTAAGAATAATCTTGAAGATGGAAGAGAAAACCATAAATTCCTCATGAAGATTCAAACGAGTTTTTCATGGTAATTTAAAACTTCCTTAAATCCCTAGGTTTGGTCGGATCAATGATGTGAACCTAAACTCGGTTTGATATTGGTTTGATCTGTAAACAGATTTGAAAATTTGAAGCATTTAGAAAAGGTCTAAAGAAGTAAAAGAAATAAAATAGAAGAACCAAAGGAAAAACCTAGTTCTAAAAACCCTAACCCTAATTCTACCGGGATAGGCTCCCTTTGCCCCGGCCCACTTCCTTTCTCCACCGGTCCAGCCCGCAACCGCCCTCCCCTCTCTTTCTTTCTTCCTCCCGAAGCATCCCCTCCCCTAATCCCTATCTCCTCTACTCGGTGGCTGCCTTATCCATTCAACCCGCCGCCTCCTGCTAGCGCTTCTCTCTCTAGCACCTCCGGTTGCTGGCCTCCTTCCCTCCCTCGCCGCGCCGCCCCGGATCCCGGAGCTCCTCCCTCGCCGCCCCCATCTTCGCTTGCCACCCGAGCCGCCGCTTGCTCCCCTCCCCATCTCGCCGCCGTGTCACCTCCCCGGAGCTCCTCTGCCTCGGTTTGACGTCGCCCCGCCCTAATCTCCCGCTGAGCCCCGGCCGCCCTAGCTCCCTCCCGTGAGCTCGCCGCACCGCTCCGTCGCCGTGGCTCCGCCCGCCTCCATCCATCCGGCCGCCTCACCACCGGAGTAGCCCAAGCCGCCCCGAGCCCGTCGCCTTGCTCCGCCTCCACCCGGATCCCGAAGCTCGCCGCCCATCCGCCGCCGTCGCCCTCGGTTCCCCCTCCGCCTAACGCCGCCCCCAACCGAGCCACCTCCGGTGCCCCGCCGTCCGCCCCAGATCCCGAGCCGAGCTCCTCGCCGCGCCGCCCCAGTCCAAGCACCGCCGCCGCCGGGGACCCTCGCCTCCTCTCCTCGCCGCGCTCGGTAAGGCCTCAGGCCGCCGCCCTCTGCCGTGTTGCTCCCCGTCGTCGGCAACAGCAAGCACCGGAACCACCGGCCTTGCTCCTTTAATCTGGTCATAATGACCTTGTCCGGTCATTAGGACCGATTAATTGTGTCGGCTAAGACCAATTAATGGTTAAGTGATGTATTAATAATGCCCATTAAATGTTTAAGTGTGATTAATGTCAACGGTTAAAGTTCCGAATGTTTCTCTGCAGCAATTATTGTTAATCATTCGGAATTAATGATTAACCGATTCATCAAAGGCTGTAATTAACTGTTAACAGTTAATGAAGGGTGATTAATATGCTTAATTAATGCTCTGACAACTTAATGACTCCATTAAATGCTAATCATCGCATTAACCACTAATCAGACATCTTAATGAGCATGTTTAATATCTCAACCGTGCATTCATGAGTTCATTTAATTTGTCTCTATGGCATGGGGACCCCACATGTAAGGAATAAAAGAAATAAATTAAAAGGAAAAAGGTGACAGTGGGCCCCACCTGTCATTGACTAAGTCAAAGTTTGACTAGAGTTGACCTATGGGCCCACATGTCAGCCTCTGGTTGTATTTGAATTAATTTGAATATTATTTTTACTGAGAAAAATAAAACAAAGGGTGAAAATGGATTAAATCTTGTAAAATTCACAGAAAATTCATCTTTAATCAGAAAAATGCAAATAATATATCAAAATGTTCAGAAAAATGAAACCTATTCAAAAACATCATGTTCATCCATGTTTGCATGCTAGAATTAATACAATTTGCTAAAAACTCAAATTAGGGTTTCCGATTAGCCGGAGGATTTTCGGATCGCGACATTTTATGCGTCCGAACTCCGATTAACATGATTCCACTTGCATTAGTCCTTATTCTGCATCCTCTACATCATGGCATGCATTGCATCTCATGCTGAGGTTGTGCATTTTGATATTTACGATTATGCCCTTGTTTCCGGTGTTTCCGTTTTTCCTCGATAGAGCCGGAGGATCCACAGGGCGATAGTTTCGATCAAGAGCCGGGTGTCGTTACAGAGCAACCAGGCAAGCAGCCCCTTTGGTCACATTGCAAAGCTCCTATTATTTGCAAAAGTATTAGTTGTTTTTAAATCATTATCATATGCGTTCAACTGCTATTTTTCCGCTAAGAAAAGCCTTAGTCCGATGAATACGACTCACCTTGTCGCTTAAACCGCTCCACCACTAACCTAACCCATCTAGCATAGTGTAGTATCCACTGTTCGAATGCTATTATGCTATTTATGCTTAGACATGCTTAGACTTGTAGAAGTCGTAATTCCTGGGATAGCAGATGAATCAACACTGGGAATGGGTTACGTGGTAGGTGGGTGTTCACCGGGATAACTAATGAATTGGCTTAATCATATCTGGGCTAGACGAGAGGCCATGGCTGGGAGCATGGTGGGTTGTCTCGTTTTCCCGCAAGGACCGGTTTCCGGTGTCCCTTCGAACCAAGATTCGCGTACTTCTACACGGGTGGATTATGGGGCCACCCACGACTGAATAATTTGCCTAGACTTAGACTATGAGCCGCATAGTTTGCCGTTTTCGTGTATTGGGTGCGTGGAAAAAGGATTATGGTGTGGTGCTTCAATATAGGTGTAAGGGTTACACACGGTTCGAGTCCGGGGATGTATCACCTGCTACAACGTATGGGACCGTGTCGTAGTTACGGCCGGACTGATGTACATGGACTAGCCCGTACGGGTGGCTCATACCTAGGTCGAAAGCATTGTAAAGGTCGTGTTCGATCACCCTCTGCCAGCACACCTCGTGAAGTGTGTATCGTATGGCATTAAGAGTCGATCGATACGTGTAGGTAAAGATGTACTCCCCTGCAGGGTTAGAACTGTTTGAACAGCCGTGTCCGCGGTTATGGACAACTTGGTAAGATTTTGCATCGAATTAGACAACTATAACCAACTCTAAAACTTGCCAACTCTAAGGATGGTGTAGCGACAGCTTCCTCCCAGGGTGGTTGAGGATGGGTCGAGGGTTTTACAGGTGTGGTGATCTGCAGTAAGGAATATTCGTGAAGTGTCGACTCATCCCCTTGAAAAGGTATTCTCGTAGTCGAATTTCAATCTACATATTGTTATTGAAAAGGTAAACTTGGCTTTCCGCAAATTAGTCCACAATTACCCTTTTGTTGATACCTGGCACAATCACTATTATTTCCGCACTGTAAGTCTTGCGGAGTACAATTTTGTACTCACCCTGCTATTGTTGTTGTTTTGTTGCAGAGGAAGCTACCCCTTCGGAGGGTGGTTTCTATTTAGAGATCGATACCGACGACGCCTAGACGCTGGGAATCCCAGGCAGTGATCCTGCCCTGGGTTGGTATTTTAGTTTGTTTCCGTTGCCACTTTTGGCCCTACTGTTTGGCTTCGTAGCCTTATAAACTCTTCCGCTGTGTGTATATATGTTTGTTAAGTTTCAAACCTATAATATTGCAGTTTCTATCGTAGAGTCACTGCTATGAGATCTGGTTGTTTTCGCCTGCTCATGTGCCGTGCGTGTATGTGATGAAGCGCATGTTGCGGGTAGGACTTTAGAGTTTATATCATAGAGTCATTAAGTTTAATCACCCCTGTGAAGCGACTCTACTACTGAGAGATTGGGAACTATATCACCCTACTCCAGCCGTGCATTAATTTGCCGGGACGAGTTCGGGGTTGATGTTCCGGCTCGGTAGGACAAGAGTGAGGAGACCATATCACCCTACTACTCTGTGCGCTTGCCAGAGTAAGCTTTGGGGTTGACGTCTCGGGCTATTCGGAGCCATATCACTCCACTCCTCTTGGAATTGACACCCAGGAGTTGAGGTCGGGGTTGACGTTTCGACTTAGCGGGTGGTTTCTCTTAAGCCTCTCTGTTATGAATTCTGGGGTTCGACAGCTTTGGTATCAGAGCAGGACTGACTGTAGGATGACCTTTGTCTTGGCCGTTGTTGGGTCTAGAAGTTGCAAAAACTATTTGAACTTAAAAAGGATTTGCGAAAAGCATAAGTAGTGCTTCTGTTTTCTCCTTATCCTTTTCGATCCTAGTTCTTTTCCTTACCCTTTCGTTTGGTTGAAAAACGAATTTGCTACTGTCTTGCCTCGTTCAAAAGTTAGACTTCACGTGTGCAGGGAATCCTTACCTTCCCTCTTACCTTGTCCCGGTTATTACCGACTCTACCGATTACTCCATCGACATGTTCAGATTCTGTTCATCTTGTAAATCGTGAAATTCATTCGAGTAATTCCGTTCAAGTTTCTTTATGATCTGATCATGTTTTTGTGGCATATCTATTCCTTGATTCAGATGGCCGAACATCCGGAAGGTAGCCAGCCTGCTGCTGGTAATCAAGGTCGTGACTCTGGTCGCAATAATGTTCCTCCCCCACCGCCATCTATGGCAGAGGTGTTGATGCAGATCGAGCGGAATCGAATGGACCAGACTCGCCTTCTGGAGCATCTAGTTCGGAATACTGCTCCCCAACCCGAAGCTCGAGTTGGAATCTCAGATTTTCTTCGAACGCAGCCTCCGACATTCAGTCGTTCAGAAGATCCTATCGAAGCTGATGATTGGCTTCGCAGCATCGAGCGCAAATTGGAGACCGCGCGTATCCCCGCGGCGGATCGCGTGGATCTTGCGGCGTATATGCTTGAAGGTGCTGCCGCATCATGGTGGGAGAATTTCCTCGCCATCCAGGAAAAAGGTCACGTGGTTACGTGGCAGGAGTTCTGCGACGTCTTCCGTGGAACTCATATCCCCGAAGGTGTCATGGACATCAAGAAAGAAGAATTCCGAAATTTGACTCAGGGACGGAAGAGCGTCACCGAGTATCTCCACTCCTTCAACCATTTGGCACGTTATGCTCCTTGTGATGTTACCACCGATGCGGATCGACAAGAGAAATTCCGCAAAGGTTTGAATCCGGAGCTTCGTTATGAGCTGCTTCCTTTCGACTTCGCCAACTTCCAAGCTTTAATGAATAAAGCTGTCAAGATGGAGCACGGCAAGCTAGTTCTTGAAGAATCTAGAAAGCGTGCTCGAGATGCGGTGAAGCCCTCTTCTTCCAATTCGCAAAAGAGGCGTATTTGGGTTCCTGCTAGTGCATTTAATCGCGCTACTCCCGCCCCAAGGCCCTCTGGTTTTGTGCCTCGTCCTCCAGCACCCAGTTTCCAGCCGAGGCCAATGGGAGGACAATTTGCTGATTCTACTCCAAAAGTTCCGTTTGGGGCTTGCTTTAAATGTGGCCAGCCCGGTCACTTCTCTCGTGAGTGTCCTCAGCGACAGAATCCTGCGCCGAATCCTGCTCCAGCGCAAGGTCAACCTCGGGGCAATGTTCCCGCCAAGAAGGCAAATCCGCAACATCCGTCTGTGAATCGCAGTCGCGTGACTCACGTGGTCGCAGAAGAAGCTCAGGAGGCAACCGATGTCGTGATTGGTACGCTCCTTGTTAATTCAGTTCCAGCATCAGTTCTTTTCGATTCGGGAGCTTCTCATTCGTTTATATCCAAGGGTTTTGCTGAGGAAAACAACCTCCCTTACGAGCTGATGCCTAATTCTATGTCTATCCATTCACCGGGATCCGTGATGAGAGCATCCCAAGAATACCGTGGAGTTTGCATCAAAGTGGGCAATCTGGAGTTCTTCGCCACTTTGATTTCTTTGATCTCTACGGATATCGATGTCATCCTTGGAATGAATTGGTTGATGGCACATCAGGCCCTAATTGATTGTGCAACGAAGACAGTGGTTCTTTCGCATCCCTCCGGTGAAACTGTTCGGTTTACTCCAAAGTTCGTCGACTCTCAGCTCTGTGCTCTCGAAGGCAAATTCCTTCCTGATCTTCCAGATGTTCCGGTAGTCCATGACTTCCCGGATGTCTTCCCCGACGAGCTTCCAGGTTTACCACCGGATCGAGATATTGAATTTATTATCGAGTTGGTTCCCGGAACCGCTCCTATCTATCGTCGCCCTTATCGGATGACTCAAGATGAATTGGAGGAAATGAGAAAGCAACTCCAAGAGTTAGAAGCAAAAGGCTTCATTCGACCGAGCTCCTCTCCTTGGGGATGCTCTGCTTTATTCGTGGAGAAGAAAGATAAAAGCCTGCGGATGTGTGTTGACTATCGGCCTCTTAACGAGGTGACGATCAAAAACAAATATCCGCTTCCACGGATTGATGATCTGTTCGATCAATTAACCGGAGCAACCGTCTTTTCCAAGATTGATTTGAGGTTGGGCTACCATCAAATCAAGATCCGACCCGAAGATATTCCAAAAACGGCGTTTACGACTCGTTATGGGTTGTATGAATACACCGTGATGTCTTTTGGGTTAACCAACGCTCCTGCTACCTTCATGAGGTTGATGAATTCTATCTTCATGGAGTATCTGGATCGCTTCGTGATCATCTTCATCGATGATATTCTGATATTCTCCAAGACAAAAGAAGACCATGCCGAGCACTTGAAGCTTGTCTTGGGAAAGCTTCGTGAACATCAGCTTTATGCCAAGTTCTCTAAATGTGAGTTTTGGCTTGAAGAAGTCGCTTTTCTAGGCCACGTGCTTTCGGCGAAAGGTGTCGCCGTGGATCCTAGTAAAGTCAAGGCTGTTCTCAATTGGGAACAACCCAAGTCGGTCACGCAAGTACGGAGTTTCCTCGGTCTGGCCGGCTATTATCGTCGTTTTATCGAGAACTTCTCCAAACATGCTAAACCATTGACCGAGCTCCTTAAGAAGGAAAAGAAGTTCGAGTGGACAGAAAGGTGCGAAGAAAGCTTCCAAGAGCTAAAGCGCCGATTGACCTCCGCTCCTGTGCTTGTCCTCCCGGACATTCACAAGAATTTCGACGTCTATTGCGATGCTTCTCGCCTAGGTCTTGGATGTGTGTTGATGCAAGAAGGGCATGTGGTAGCTTATGCTTCTCGTCAGCTAAGGCCGCATGAAGCTAACTATCCAACTCACGACCTAGAGCTTGCTGCGGTGATTCATGCTCTGAAGATTTGGCGGCATTATCTTATCGGTAATCGCTGCGAGCTGTATTCCGATCACCAAAGTTTGAAGTATCTATTCACCCAGCCCGACCTGAATCTCAGGCAACGAAGATGGCTGGAATTGATTAAAGATTATGACGTGGGTCTCCATTACCAACCCGGTAAGGCTAATGTCGTGGCGGATGCACTTAGCCGGAAGACTTACTATAACAATCTTATGATCCAAGAGTCTCAACCGCCCCTCTACGAGGAATTTGCACGGCTTAATCTTGAAGTCGTCCAAAGTGGTTTCCTTAATACCCTTGAAGTCCGATCATCTCTTGAAGATCAAATCAAATCCGCTCAAAAGCAAGACAAGGGTATTCGCAAGATCAAGGAGAACATTGTTAGCGGAGTTGCTAAATGTTTCTCACTCGATGATCAAGACGTTGTTTGGTTTGGCAAGCGCTTAGTTGTGCCGAAGGACAACGATCTTCGAGAATCTATTCTTCGTGAAGCTCACGACTCTCCGTTGTCTATTCATCCGGGTAGTACGAAGATGTACCGAGATCTGAAACAGAGATTCTGGTGGACCCGAATGAAAAGAGAGATCGCTCGCTTCATCTCCGAATGTGATGTGTGTCGTCGTGTTAAGGCAGAACATCAAAGACCCGCCGGCACACTTCAACCTTTGCCTATCCCTGAGTGGAAGTGGGACGAAATTGGCATGGATTTCGTCACGGGCCTTCCAAGAACTCAAAAAGGAAATGATTCCATCTTTGTGGTCATTGATCGCCTATCTAAAGTTGCTCATTTCCTTCCTGTCCGAGAGAAGATTACAGCTAGTCAATTGGCCGATCTTTACATCGCTCGGATAGTATCGCTCCATGGGATCCCTAAGCGGATCATCTCCGATCGTGGTGCTTTGTTCACTTCCAGATTTTGGGAAAGTCTGCAAACTGCTATGGGAACCCGTCTCTCTTTCAGTACGGCTTATCATCCCCAAACTGGTGGACAAACCGAAAGGGTTAACCAAATTCTTGAAGATATGCTTAGAGCTTGTGTTATATCCTTCGGCACGAAGTGGGAGAAGTGCCTTCCGTTCGCTGAGTTTTCTTATAACAACAGCTTCCAATCAAGCCTAGGCATGGCCCCTTTCGAGGTCCTGTATGGACGTAAATGTCGAACTCCACTCAATTGGTCCGGAACCGGAGAACGACAAATTCTTGGACCCGACTTGATCAAAGAAGCGGAGGATCAAGTTCGAATTATTCGAGAGCGGTTAAAAACTGCTCAATCTCGTCAGAAGAGCTACTCCGACCTTCATCGTCGTGAGATTCACTTTGAGCCAAACGATAAAGTCTACCTTCGGGTCACTCCTTTTAAGGGTGTTCGCCGATTTGGCGTCAAAGGAAAATTGGCACCTCGTTACATTGGTCCCTTTCGCATTCTTTCCAAACGAGGTGAAGTCGCATATCAGTTGGAGCTACCTCCGTCGTTATCCAATATCCACAATGTCTTCCATGTTTCTCAACTTCGGAAGTGCTTCAAGAATCCAATTCCAGAGTCGGCAGTCGATACACTGGATCTCCAAGAAGATCTGTCTTACCGAGAGTACCCTTTCCGTATTCTCGATGAGATGGAACGGACAACCCGAAGACGGAACGTCAAGTTCTTCAAAGTTCAATGGTCTAACCATTCCGAAGATGAAGCTACTTGGGAACGCGAGGATCATCTTCGATCGGCGTACCCCTCCCTCTTTTCCACTTGATCCGAATCTCGGGGTCGAGATTCTCGTAAGGGGGGTAGGTCTGTAACATCCCTAATTCTTCTAGCAATGTAATGTGCATCATGTGCAGTTCATAGCATGATCATATGAACCGTATAAATGAGTAAGTTTTTGAATTTTTATTGAAATGGTAAGAATAATCTTGAAGATGGAAGAGAAAACCATAAATTCCTCATGAAGATTCAAACGAGTTTTTCATGGTAATTTAAAACTTCCTTAAATCCCTAGGTTTGGTCGGATCAATGATGTGAACCTAAACTCGGTTTGATATTGGTTTGATCTGTAAACAGATTTGAAAATTTGAAGCATTTAGAAAAGGTCTAAAGAAGTAAAAGAAATAAAATAGAAGAACCAAAGGAAAAACCTAGTTCTAAAAACCCTAACCCTAATTCTACCGGGATAGGCTCCCTTTGCCCCGGCCCACTTCCTTTCTCCACCGGTCCAGCCCGCAACCGCCCTCCCCTCTCTTTCTTTCTTCCTCCCGAAGCATCCCCTCCCCTAATCCCTATCTCCTCTACTCGGTGGCTGCCTTATCCATTCAACCCGCCGCCTCCTGCTAGCGCTTCCCCCCCCCTCTCTAGCACCTCCGGTTGCTGGCCTCCTTCCCTCCCTCGCCGCGCCGCCCCGGATCCCGGAGCTCCTCCCTCGCCGCCCCCATCTTCGCTTGCCACCCGAGCCGCCGCTTGCTCCCCTCCCCATCTCGCCGCCGTGTCACCTCCCCGGAGCTCCTCCGCCTCGGTTTGACGTCGCCCCGCCCTAATCTCCCGCTGAGCCCCGGCCGCCCTAGCTCCCTCCCGTGAGCTCGCCGCACCGCTCCGTCGCCGTGGCTCCGCCCGCCTCCATCCATCCGGCCGCCTCACCACCGGAGTAGCCCAAGCCGCCCCGAGCCCGTCGCCTTGCTCCGCCTCCACCCGGATCCCGAAGCTCGCCGCCCATCCGCCGCCGTCGCCCTCGGTTCCCCCTCCGCCTAACGCCGCCCCCAACCGAGCCACCTCCGGTGCCCCGCCGTCCGCCCCAGATCCCGAGCCGAGCTCCTCGCCGCGCCGCCCCAGTCCAAGCACCGCCGCCGCCGGGGACCCTCGCCTCCTCTCCTCGCCGCGCTCGGTAAGGCCTCAGGCCGCCGCCCTCTGCCGTGTTGCTCCCCGTCGTCGGCAACAGCAAGCACCGGAACCACCGGCCTTGCTCCTTTAATCTGGTCATAATGACCTTGTCCGGTCATTAGGACCGATTAATTGTGTCGGCTAAGACCAATTAATGGTTAAGTGATGTATTAATAATGCCCATTAAATGTTTAAGTGTGATTAATGTCAACGGTTAAAGTTCCGAATGTTTCTCTGCAGCAATTATTGTTAATCATTCGGAATTAATGATTAACCGATTCATCAAAGGCTGTAATTAACTGTTAACAGTTAATGAAGGGTGATTAATATGCTTAATTAATGCTCTGACAACTTAATGACTCCATTAAATGCTAATCATCGCATTAACCACTAATCAGACATCTTAATGAGCATGTTTAATATCTCAACCGTGCATTCATGAGTTCATTTAATTTGTCTCTATGGCATGGGGACCCCACATGTAAGGAATAAAAGAAATAAATTAAAAGGAAAAAGGTGACAGTGGGCCCCACCTGTCATTGACTAAGTCAAAGTTTGACTAGAGTTGACCTATGGGCCCACATGTCAGCCTCTGGTTGTATTTGAATTAATTTGAATATTATTTTTACTGAGAAAAATAAAACAAAGGGTGAAAATGGATTAAATCTTGTAAAATTCACAGAAAATTCATCTTTAATCAGAAAAATGCAAATAATATATCAAAATGTTCAGAAAAATGAAACCTATTCAAAAACATCATGTTCATCCATGTTTGCATGCTAGAATTAATACAATTTGCTAAAAACTCAAATTAGGGTTTCCGATTAGCCGGAGGATTTTCGGATCGCGACATTTTATGCGTCCGAACTCCGATTAACATGATTCCACTTGCATTAGTCCTTATTCTGCATCCTCTACATCATGGCATGCATTGCATCTCATGCTGAGGTTGTGCATTTTGATATTTACGATTATGCCCTTGTTTCCGGTGTTTCCGTTTTTCCTCGATAGAGCCGGAGGATCCACAGGGCGATAGTTTCGATCAAGAGCCGGGTGTCGTTACAGAGCAACCAGGCAAGCAGCCCCTTTGGTCACATTGCAAAGCTCCTATTATTTGCAAAAGTATTAGTTGTTTTTAAATCATTATCATATGCGTTCAACTGCTATTTTTCCGCTAAGAAAAGCCTTAGTCCGATGAATACGACTCACCTTGTCGCTTAAACCGCTCCACCACTAACCTAACCCATCTAGCATAGTGTAGTATCCACTGTTCGAATGCTATTATGCTATTTATGCTTAGACATGCTTAGACTTGTAGAAGTCGTAATTCCTGGGATAGCAGATGAATCAACACTGGGAATGGGTTACGTGGTAGGTGGGTGTTCACCGGGATAACTAATGAATTGGCTTAATCATATCTGGGCTAGACGAGAGGCCATGGCTGGGAGCATGGTGGGTTGTCTCGTTTTCCCGCAAGGACCGGTTTCCGGTGTCCCTTCGAACCAAGATTCGCGTACTTCTACACGGGTGGATTATGGGGCCACCCACGACTGAATAATTTGCCTAGACTTAGACTATGAGCCGCATAGTTTGCCGTTTTCGTGTATTGGGTGCGTGGAAAAAGGATTATGGTGTGGTGCTTCAATATAGGTGTAAGGGTTACACACGGTTCGAGTCCGGGGATGTATCACCTGCTACAACGTATGGGACCGTGTCGTAGTTACGGCCGGACTGATGTACATGGACTAGCCCGTACGGGTGGCTCATACCTAGGTCGAAAGCATTGTAAAGGTCGTGTTCGATCACCCTCTGCCAGCACACCTCGTGAAGTGTGTATCGTATGGCATTAAGAGTCGATCGATACGTGTAGGTAAAGATGTACTCCCCTGCAGGGTTAGAACTGTTTGAACAGCCGTGTCCGCGGTTATGGACAACTTGGTAAGATTTTGCATCGAATTAGACAACTATAACCAACTCTAAAACTTGCCAACTCTAAGGATGGTGTAGCGACAGCTTCCTCCCAGGGTGGTTGAGGATGGGTCGAGGGTTTTACAGGTGTGGTGATCTGCAGTAAGGAATATTCGTGAAGTGTCGACTCATCCCCTTGAAAAGGTATTCTCGTAGTCGAATTTCAATCTACATATTGTTATTGAAAAGGTAAACTTGGCTTTCCGCAAATTAGTCCACAATTACCCTTTTGTTGATACCTGGCACAATCACTATTATTTCCGCACTGTAAGTCTTGCGGAGTACAATTTTGTACTCACCCTGCTATTGTTGTTGTTTTGTTGCAGAGGAAGCTACCCCTTCGGAGGGTGGTTTCTATTTAGAGATCGATACCGACGACGCCTAGACGCTGGGAATCCCAGGCAGTGATCCTGCCCTGGGTTGGTATTTTAGTTTGTTTCCGTTGCCACTTTTGGCCCTACTGTTTGGCTTCGTAGCCTTATAAACTCTTCCGCTGTGTGTATATATGTTTGTTAAGTTTCAAACCTATAATATTGCAGTTTCTATCGTAGAGTCACTGCTATGAGATCTGGTTGTTTTCGCCTGCTCATGTGCCGTGCGTGTATGTGATGAAGCGCATGTTGCGGGTAGGACTTTAGAGTTTATATCATAGAGTCATTAAGTTTAATCACCCCTGTGAAGCGACTCTACTACTGAGAGATTGGGAACTATATCACCCTACTCCAGCCGTGCATTAATTTGCCGGGACGAGTTCGGGGTTGATGTTCCGGCTCGGTAGGACAAGAGTGAGGAGACCATATCACCCTACTACTCTGTGCGCTTGCCAGAGTAAGCTTTGGGGTTGACGTCTCGGGCTATTCGGAGCCATATCACTCCACTCCTCTTGGAATTGACACCCAGGAGTTGAGGTCGGGGTTGACGTTTCGACTTAGCGGGTGGTTTCTCTTAAGCCTCTCTGTTATGAATTCTGGGGTTCGACAGTTTTATAATTGAATAATAAATAATGAGGTGGGGAGATTCGAACCGTGGACCTGATACACGTTATTCTTCTCTTCTAACCAACTAGACTATGCAAATGACTGTGAATAAATAGAAGAAATATTTCCATTATAGAAGAAATATTCCCCTAATCCGTTTTAGTTGAAAAATAAGGACGAGGCGGGATTTGAACCCTGGACCTCACGCACGTTGCTCTTCTCTACTAACCAACTGGGCTACACAAGTGATTGTGAACAAATGGAAGAAATATTTCCTTTCTAGTATAGAACGATCAGACATGCAGTAAAATGATGGCCGCGAGATCGTAATATCGTGTACATATAATCATAATTTTGCGACACGCTTTATACAAAAATTACTACAGTCCTGAGTTTTACGCTAACACATGTTGTTTTACTACTCGAAAGACATAAAATTACCGTATTTTACATGTGAAGTTACGTGACTGTGAGGGATCTGTTCGACAGTAATATAGTTCGATGGATTTACTATATCTACTGAATAGTTTACGGTCAGTGGTGAAAAGGTGGGGCGTGGTGGGGGCTGGCTGGCTGGCTCGG
>JAGXJF010002979.1:0-27602 GCA_019208055.1 Stipa capillata | reverse complement strand
ATACCCGATGCCCATCACGCGGCCACGAGTCTCCGGCTTCCCAAGAGCCTTGCCGATAGGGTCTTGCCACCTATCGGTATCGACAGAGTCCTGGGAGCTCTCAGGTTGCTGGCTTAGCTTTTTCTGCAAGTAACATGAACCGTTTAGAAACGTATCTTTTCAGAAATTAATCTATGTAGGACAAATAAAGTAAAATGGGTTCAGAGGTTACCAGTTCTTCGTGCACCTGCTTTATTTTCTCGTGTGTGAAGATCAGTTCCCCCGTCGCTGAGTCAAATTTTGCGCGGGCCCTCACAAAATCCTTTCCGTGCCCTGGCTGGATGTCCGAGAAAGGGGGGTTCTTTCCCAGCCGCAATCAACTTTGCATCCTCCTTGTCCCATTTTGGCTTCTTCCCTTGGTAACCACGGCTGCCGAGTCTGTGGTCACCCACGATCTTCCCCCGCATGTCCTTCCCCCACTCACTCAACTTCTTGAATTCATCGCTCGAGCGAGTCCGCCTCATCTATCGTAGGCCATAGCGGCTTTATCACGGTCTCAAAATCTTTATCCTTCATTTTATTGGCACGGTATCGCCAGGTATTTAAAGATTTGGACATCATGCTCAGGGCTTTCGTTGCGACTCTATTTTTGTCGGCCTCCGGGACAGAATACCTGCTGAATAGCCTGTCCAAGAGGAGAGTTCAAAGATGCTCGGTTTATTTCGTCCTTATATCGGGGGTTGTGATCTTCACGGTTTCACGCAGGATGCAGCCTACGGCATTTGAGTACCCCTGTGCAGCTTTTATTTGATTGGTAGGTTTACCCAAATCGTCGACTCGAGTGATTACGAAGGTGTCGGTGCTCAACTTGTTTGGTCTCCTAGACACGAGCTACCTTTTTCGCTTAGCTGGTGGAGCCCCGTCCGCCCGTTCTTCTTCAAAACCGATCTCGTATTCACGGCCGGTCCCTTCATCACGATTGGTCGCATCTTCAGCACCGCCGGACTCTTTTGCACGTCCAGACTCTTCATCCGACTCATCGTCGGACGATTCGTACTCATTGTGATCCTCGGCAGCAGGGTCGTCGACGATGGCGGCCCCCTGAGAGATTTGTTCGAGGGTGATGAGGACATCTCCCACACTATCATCCAAGGACCAATCACCCGTTCCCGTGCCCGACGACTTAATCATGAGATGCGTTCGTTTCTTACTATCCATAATTATGTGGCTAAGGATGGGATGCTACTTAATGGTGATATTTTGATTCTTAAGAACATGGGAGAAGCACCACTGGACCAGCCACAATAGGATGAGGCGCCACCCCAAGTCAAGTCGGACTCCACTTCAACTTCAAATTCGGTTGGTTTTCAGCAGACAGCACCTACATAAATGGGGCATAACTTTCTCATACGGAGTCCGATTGAAGAGTTCTTGTATGCGTTGGAAAGCTAACAACGACACCTTTCCAACGGATCTGATGCCACGTTATGAATAATTACAGATACATTGAAATTGTCAGAACAAGTCGTCAGGTGCTGCGACACCGTTTTGGGCCACTTCGGGCCTTGTTTTCGTTTCGGGTTTTGAGCCCAGGTTTAGGGTGAAACTCTCAGAAACCCTAGGTATAAATACTTGGTAGCCGTCATTGTTTAGGGTGGGTTTTGCTTAGAATTATTCTGCTATCGCAGTCTCGCTGATTTCATCAGTTTGTAGAACCCCACTTCGAGTAATCAACAATCATCTCGTTTGTGAGATTGCTTCTACTGTGTTCTTGCTTGTGTTCTCGATTCGCATGCAGGGATAAGCCTTCTTGGCGAGATCAACCGCGTGTGCGCGTGGTTGATAACCAACGGAGCCGTGGTGTAGCGAACGCAGGGTTCGGATCAGTTCTGATTGGAAGCCGGGTCGTCAACGTCGAGTTCTCCACAATCGTGATTATCCCTTCCTGACGGAAGATCGGGCACCCCCGTGCGCATCAAGTGGTATCAGAGCTTCGGTTGCCCGTCAGGTATCATTGTATCCAATTAGTTTTGCCATCGTCCCAGAACTCCAGATATAGCCAAAAAAACATTGTAGTCCTATAGGGCATATCACCTTCACTGTCCAAGAGCTCCGAGCCGTTGCAATTTCGTCACAGTGTCGTATTGCTAAGTTTTGATTCAAAGTCAACATCCGGTTGCTGGTTTAGACTTGTGTTCTTAGTTACGAGTCGTTACTTAGGGTTTGAGATATCCGAATACAACTCTGAACCCAAGTCGGAGTCGAATTCATAGTGCCTCGGTAAAACGGCCATAACTTTGTCATACGAACTCCGTTTGAGCTCTACCACCCGTCAAAACGACCGGAATGAAAAGTTACATCTGATTCCCACATAGTCTGGAAAATCTTCGAGGCCAACTTCGCCTTGGAAAATAGAGTTCTGGAAGTTTTATTCCCACATAGTCTGTTTTTTCCCTTTCGCTTGATTCTTTGAGCAGTTTTGTGAAAAAAAAAGAAAAAAAGAAAAAAAATAGTGAAGAAAAAGAGAAGAAAAAAAAAGAAGAAGAAGAAGAAGAAAAAAAACCTTGGTATACTTCTGTTTCTTGGTACTTTGGTATACTTCTGTGCCTATACTCGTTTCTAGGAACACGTTTAGGCCAGCAACTGAGACAAGTACCTTGAATTATTATTGAGCTTTACTAACTGTTGTCGAACTTTGCTAATCCTTGCTACCAAATTGACCTTCCAAGCTCCACTCTCTTCTGATCAGTACAGTTTCAACCCGGCAATCGCTACACTCACGTCTTCAACGGTATCACAAACAAGCCACCGGTTGTACCACCTGCTACGTTGGTAAGAACTTTGCAAGAGCGTGGTTAGACGCTTGAGTGAGAGCGACTCCACATCCTAGTAGTTCGAAGGAGCTTTATACATTTGTGTGTTCCTTGTTTTCACTAACCATGACAGGATCACCAGCGGCACATCAAGATGATGGAGATGAATGTGTTTCTAAGTTAGAGCTTCAAACGATGCTACGAGATATCAATGCAAATATTAGCAAGAGCAACCAAGATAATGAGCATCGATTAGAGAGGATAGAGAGGAGTATCGCCACCCTCATCACCAGGATAGATAACCTAGAGAAGCAGCCACCTTCCGATAGAGCTGAATCAGAGGATCTCGAGGCGGATGACACTGATCAAGATGAGGATGAGTATGACCGAGCTGCCGCCAGAGCAGGACTTCCAGCTGGAGGTCGCCCCGCTCCTCACGCGGCACATCAAGAACGACGATAGCCACGTCGACAAGGTAGGGGAGGTAACGACACAAATCCTCGTCCTAGACGTGCACATGATGATTATTATGCTAATGTTAAGTTCAGTATACCATCTTTTACTGGTTCCTATGATGCTGAAGTTTATTTGGATTGGGAGATGACAGTCGAGCAAAAATTCAATTCCCATCTAGTTCCAGAAATTCATAGAGTTAGACAAGCCACAAGTGAGTTCACTGATTTTGCTATCATTTGGTGGAATGAATTAGTAAAAGCTGGTTTAGCACCTGATACATGGCCTAGGTTAAAGAGAGCTATGCGTAGTAGATTTGTTCCTCCCACCTATAAACGTGAAATGCGCAAAAAATTGCAACGCTTAAACCAAGGAAATAGATCTGTTGAGGAGTACTACCAAGAGCTACAAATAGGAATGTTGCGTTGTGAAGAAGTTGAGGATGACGAGGATAAAATGGCAAGATTCTTTGGGGGATTAAGGCGTGAGATACAAGACATAGTTGACTATAAGGATTATAACTCTCTCAATAGATTGTTCCAGCTTGCTATGTTGGCAGAAAAAGAATTGCAGGGAAGGCAGCAAAAGCCAAAGAGCAACTTCGGCGACACAAGATCGATGCCTGGAACGGTCAAATCAGCTCCACCTCCTCCTGCACGGTCTGCTGCCCCCTACATGTCTAGGGCGCGTTCAGCAGCACCGGCATCGTCACAAGCGCCAGAAGAGAAGACTAAATCAGCAGGTTCCCCTGCCCCGGTAAAGAGCTCTTCATCGGTTGCTTCCACGGGCCGCTCCCCCGGGACTATCTGCCATAACTGCAAAGGGAAGGGCCACTTTATGAGGGACTGTCCAAGCCCGCGACGGACATTCCTTGCTACAGAGGACGGTGGGTATGTTAGTGCTACTGATGTTGAGGATGATTCTGCTATTGGGGCTAACCATGCAGGTGGCAATGAGACGGGAAGTGATGGCGAGGAGATTCTAGGCACGGCCGCCACAGAGAAATATCAGGCCTTAATTGTACAACGCGTGTTGAGCACTCAAGTGGAACAAGCGGAGACCCTACAACGACATAACTTGTTCCAAATGTACCTCATTGTCAAGGATCGCCGCGTTCGCGTCATAATTGATGGAGGAAGCTGCAATAACTTGGTGAGCTCAGACTTGGTCAACAAACTTGGCTTGACCACACGTCCACATCCTCATCCATACCATATTCAGTGGTTCAACAATAGCGGTAAGGTTAAGGTAACACAATCTGCGAGAGTGCACTTTTTCATTGGTACATACCGTGACTTTGCTGATTTTGATGTGGTACCTATGCAAGCATGCTCACTTTTATTAGGACGTCCATGGGAATTTGACACCGATGCCACCCATCATGGTCGAAGTAATAAATACACGTTTATGCATAAGGGAAAGAAAATTACTTTACTTCCTATGACACCCATTGAAATTATGCAATGTGAGAAAGAGGAAGCTGAAAATAGCAAGAAGGAGAGTGCACTGCAATCTGAAAATCAGCAAGTTGCTAACACCGTTTTCCCAACTAAGAAAGAGAAGAAAGTAACAAGCTCTAAGTCTGAGGGAATTAAATTGAAGGGGGGTGTTATGCTTGCTACCAAATCTGATCTTATTGATATTAATGAGCTTGATTCTCCTTTCTATGCCTTGATATGCAAGGAAGCGTTGTTTTCATTTGATGATACCTCTAGTTCTTTGCCTCCTGCTGTTACTAACCTTTTGCAGGAGTATAAGGATGTGTTTCCAGCAGAGATACCCCCGGGGCTGCCACCTATTCGAGGTATTGAGCATCAAATCGACTTAATCCCAGGAGCAACATTACCAAACCGTGCTGCATATAGAACAAATCCGGAGGAGACTAAAGAAATTCAGCGCCAAGTCCAAGACCTTCTGGACCGTGGGTATGTGCGCGAGAGCCTTAGCCCATGTGCTGTTCCTGTTCTTTTAGTTCCTAAGAAAGATGGCAGTTGGCGTATGTGTGTTGATTGTAGAGCCATTAACAATATTACAATAAGGTATCGTCATCCTATTCCTAGGTTAGACGACATGCTTAATGAGTTGAGTGGTTCTATCATTTTTACAAAGATCGACTTGCGTAGTGGGTACCACCAAATTAGAATGAAATTAGGGGATGAATGGAAAACAGCTTTTAAAACTAAGTTCGGTTTATATGAGTGGTTAGTCATGCCTTTTGGATTAACTAATGCACCTAGCACTTTCATGCGTCTCATGAATGAAGTTTTAAGAGTATTTATTGAAAAATTTGTGGTTGTCTACTTTGATGATATCTTGATATATAGCAAGTCTAATGATGAACACTTGAACCATTTGCGTGCTGTTTTTAATGCATTGAGAGATGCACGCTTGTTTGGTAATCTTGAGAAGTGTGCCTTTTGCACGGACCGTGTCTCTTTTCTTGGCTATGTTGTCACTCCACAGGGTATTGAGGTGGATGAAGCGAAAATTGAAGCCATCAAGAGCTGGCCGACCCCTCAAACTGTCACACATGTGAGAAGCTTTCATGGACTTGTAGGATTCTACCGGTGGTTTGTGAAGAATTTCAGCACCATCGCTGCCCCATTGAACGAGTTAACAAAGAAGGGAGTTTCCTTCCAATAGGGTCCAGCACAAGAACAAGCTTTTAACATGCTTAAGGAGAAGCTTACACATGCCCCTCTACTCCAACTCCCCGACTTTGGTAAGACTTTTGAGCTTGAATGTGATGCCAGTGGTATTGGGATAGGAGGAGTGCTGCTACAAGAAGGTAACCCGTTGCTTATTTTAGTGAGAAATTGAATGGGCCAATTTTGAACTACTCTACTTATGATAAAGAGTTATAAGCTTTAGTTCGGGTGTTAGAAACCTGGCAACATTATCTTTGGCCTAAGGAGTTTGTCATTCATTCTGATCATGAATCCTTGAAACATATTAGAAGTCAAGCAAAATTAAATAAACGACATGCAAAATGGGTCGAGTTTATAGAGTCATTTCCATATATTATTAAGCACAAACGGGGTAAAGACAATGTCATTACTGATGCTTTATCTAGGCGATTTACTATGTTATCTCAACTTGATCATAAAATTTTTGGCCTAGAGACAATAAAAGAGTTATACGCCACTGATTCAGACTTTAGAGATGCTTTTGAAAACTGTAGAGAGGGTCGAACATGGAATAAGTATGTGCTGAATGAAGGATTATTATATCGTGCTAACAAGCTATGCATCCCAGCTAGCTCCATTCACCTTTTGTTCTTACAGGAAGCTCATGGAGGTGGTTTGATGGGACACTTTGGAGTGAAGAAAACAAAAGACGTGCTGTCCACACACTTCTTTTGGCCAAAGATGCGGAGGGACGTCGAGCGCTACGTTTCACGCTGCACTACATGCAACAAAGCTAAGTCATGCTTAAACCCCTATGGTCTTTATATGCCCCTTCCTATTCCTAGTGTTCCTTGGGAGGATATATCGATGGATTTTATCTTAGGATTACCTAGGACAAAGCGGGGGAGGGATAGTATATTTGTGGTGGTGGATCGATTTTCTAAAATGGCACATTTTATACCCTGTCATAAGAGCGATGATGCTACAAATATTGCTGATTTATTTTTCAGGGAAATCATTCGCCTCCATGGAATTCCCAACACCATTGTTTCCGATCGGGATGTGAAGTTCTTGAGCCACTTTTGGAGAAGCTTATGGAGCAAGTTGGGGACTAAGTTGTTATTTTCTACTACATGCCACCCACAAACCGATGGACAAACGGAGGTTGTTAATCGTACCTTATCCACAATGTTGCGGGCTGTTTTGAAGACAAATTTAAAGATGTGGGAAGACTGTTTACCTCATGTGGAGTTTGCATATAATCGATCGGTACATTCTACCACCAAGGTGAGCCCTTTTCAGGTAGTGTATGGATTTAATCCACGTGCACCCATTGATCTTTTGCCATTGCCTACTTCTAAACATGTGCATTTGGATGCTAAAACACGTGCTGATTTTATTCTGAAAATCCATGCAACAACTAAAGAGAACATTGAAAAGATGACCGAAAAGTATAAACTTGCTGGTAGTCAGGGTAGGCGCCATTTATCCTTTGAACCAGGCGATCTTGTTTGGTTACACTTGAGGAATGATAGATTTCTAGAACTAAGAAAATCCAAATTGATGCCTCGAGCTGATGGTCCTTTTAAGATAGTTAGGAAGATTAACGATAATGCATACAAGCTTGAGTTGCCTGCAGGTTTTGGGGTTAGTCCCACTTTTAACATTTCAGATTTGAAGCCTTACTTGGGAGAAGAAGATGACCTTGAGTCGAGGACGACTCCAATTCAAGAAGGGGAGGATGATGAGGACATCTCCCACACTATCATCCAAGGACCAATCACCCGTTCCGGTGCCCGACGACTTAATCATGAGGTGCGTTCGTTTCTTACTATCCATAATTATGTGGCTAAGGATGGGATGCTACTTAATGGTGATATTTTGATTCTTAGGAATATGGGAGAAGCACCACTGGACCAGCCACAAGAGGATGAGGCGCCACCCCAAGTCAAGTCGGACTCCACTTCAACTTCGAATTCGGTTCGGTTTTCAGCAGACAGCACCTACATAAATGGGGCATAACTTTCTCATACGGAGTCCGATTGAAGAGTTCTTGTATGTGTTGGAAAGCTAACAACGACACCTTTCCAATGGATCTGATGCCACATTATGAATAATTACAGAGACATTGAAATTGTCAGAACAAGTCGTCAGGTGCTGCGACACCGTTTTGGGCCACTTCGGGCCTTGTTTTCGTTTCGGGTTTTAAGCCCAGGTTTAGAGTGAAACTCTCAGAAACCCTAGGTATAAATACTTGGTAGCCGTCATTGTTTAGGGTGGGTTTTGCTTAGAATTATTCTGCCATCGCAGTCTCGCTGATTTCATCAGTTTGTAGAACCCCACTTCGAGTAATCAACAATCATCTCGTTTGTGAGATTGCTTCTACTGTGTTCTTGCTTGTGTTCTCGATTCGCATGCAGGGATAAGCCTTCTTGGCGAGGTCAACCGCGTGTGCGCGTGGTTGATAACCAACGGAGCCGTGGTGTAGCGAACGCAGGGTTCGGATCAGTTCTGATTGGAAGCCGGGGTCGTCAACGTCGAGTTCTCCACAATCGTGATTATCCCTTCCTGACGGAAGATCGGGCACCCCCGTGCGCATCAGAGGGCCAGATCCCGGGAAGCTTCCGCACGCCCCTCGATATCTCAGGACGATGGCGGGGCATCCGTTGGTGTCCTCGACGAAGAGGGGGTACTTGCGGCCATTTTCGAACTAAATGGAAACTTGTTAAACAAAAAAATTCTGGCAAAACTAAAAAGGCTAAAAATTAATATAATTGAGCATGACAAAGAACAACAATAACACGAATATACCATACATATAATGAAAACTCAAAATTTCAGCATGACCTTGGCTAAAATTAACTAAAATTGAGTGTCGAACGTTGACAAAACGTTGACGAAGCAACATTTTGACAAAACGTTGACAACTCTGTTTCCCTGAAAAAATAAACAGAGCAACGAATGTTGCCTCGGCTCGACGGCCGGTACCACAAGAACATCTCAAATGCATTTCACATCTCACATTCATCCACGCACAAAAATATATCTCATGCGTCAAATACAGATTTCGCTTGTCAAATTCCATCCACGCACAACAAATTCTTGAAATACATTTCATACAATCTGGTACTCAAACTATTAAACACAGTGCAATTTTTAAATTCTACAAATAACTTAAACTACTACAGAGCATGTGAAGTGGGCTTACCTGGCTCCTCGGTGCAGTGGCGAGGGAGGGGTCCGGCGGGGAGGAATGCCGGCGAGGGGAGGCACGGGGAGGCCGGCGACGAGGGGAGGTGCGGGAGGCCGGCGAGGAGGGGAGGCGCGGGAGGCCGGCGACGAGGGGGAGGTCGGCGAGGAGGGGAGGCGAGGGAGGCGTCCGGCGGGGAGGCGAGCAGCGGCGGCGGGGAGATTTGAGGAACTAGGGCTAGGTGGGCGCACGGGATTTGGGAAATTTTTCCCCAAGTCCCCGCGCGGGCGGTATATATGAGGTCCTTATCAGTGACAGGCGGTCTGCGTAGCTCGTCACTAGTAAAATTTATCAGTGACGGGCGGAATATGGGCTCGTCACTGGTAAGCAATTTAGCAGTGACGGACGTTCTGTGTGGCTCGTCACTGGTAAGTCAGCTAGGGTTGCACTCGATGCTTTTTGATCTATTTATTAATCTGGACTGCCTCATGTTTTCCCTTGAATAGCTCCATTACTACAACAATTGGAACATAGCATAAGAAGCTAAGGATCTCGTTTTCCATTAAGGATAATAAGGTGCAAATCTCGTAGCTAATTAAGGATAATAATTAAGATGCAAATCTTTTCGTATATCGATATAAATTTCTTAAAGAATTTTCGACGACACCGTTGTTTATTATTTACGCAATGATTAATTTGTGAGTATAGATAGAATTAACATAAAAGCATGATTGTTATATACATAAATTTGGTATAGTGTCATTATATGACCTGAAGAGCCTGTGTTTAAAATTTCAAACAATTTCACAAAAGTGAGCTATACATTGCTTTGAAACTGAAACATCTCAACAATCATACATCGTTTTCTTAATAGTAGCACATACAATCATGCATACATCGTTTTCTCTGATGTAGCACATACTTAAGTTACATCATTAATTAACTTAACTTACGACATTCTTCGACAATCTTCTCACTCTTCGACACTCTTCTCAACGGTAGTCTTGGTCTTGTTCCTGATATAGGTTAGCCCCTCGGAGTGACTTCGTCTTTTGAAGGGATGCACGGCGGGACATGTAGTTCTGCTCCTTCTGCTGGGCCGTGGCTGATTGTTAGCATCGTCATTGTCTTCTTCTGTATCCGGGTCGTCAAATTGGTCGTAGTCCTCTTCGTCAACGACACCATCGATTCCAACGATACTCCTTTTGCCCCTCCTCATGACATGACGACTTGGCTTCGTCGGGTCTGTTATGTAGAAGCATTGGGCCACTTGTTTAGCTAATACCCACGGCTCATTTTTGGCACTGATCGCTTTCACATTTACTGTCTCAATAGGAACTGCTTTCGGTATGACCATGGTAGTGAAATAGTCTTCGGTTTCGACATTCTTTGCCCACCTTACCCGGAACATGGGGATCTTGGACATGGTGTAGTCAAGTTCCCAAATCTCTTCGAGCCTACCGTAGTATTTGTCCTTTTTCTTACCAGTTAAGGCCTCCATCGTCACCCCAGAGTTCTGGTACATACTTTTCTGGTCTTGTGCCTCTGTATAGAATGTGTATCCATTGATATCGTATGCTTGGTATGTCCCGACATTCATCATGGGTCCCTGTGCCACGTGGAACACCGTCCATGCTACGTCATCATCTTTTGAGAAGCTATGTTCGTCAAAGTAGTTTTTTAGCCACCTGGCGAACGTAGCGTTATGCTCTTTCGTGAGAGCCGCTTTGGTCTTTCATGTGCCGTGCTTTGTTTTTAACATTGCCATGTGCTTCTTAACATAAGGCCGGACCACTGACAGGTGCTGTAACACTACTGTGTGCGCTCTGACGTAGTCGTCTGATCGGTTCGGTACTGTCGACGAAGTCGCCCTCGGACAGTAAACTTAGGCACCCCGGATCAAGAGACCGAGGTGGTAAGGGGACGACCTAGGGGACGACGTCGAGTAACCTATGAGACTACTCCCAAACTACCACCGAAGATTAACGTGGAAATGGACCGGAAAAAGCCACGGGAGCTCGCCGGAGTAAACTCTCATTGGTCCCTTGTTTATGAGGGGTCAAGCCGTCCTTATATAGGCGGGGGGCGACCTTCGAGTGAATATACATGTCTGCCCCTAGACAGTTTGCGGTTATTCCCCGTCCTTACATTGTAGTACATGAGGGCCGATTTGTATTATCCTCCTCGCCGGAATATGCCAGATGCGTCTTGCCGGTACGGATCACCACCCTGTCCAACTCCTTCCCGTCGATCTTCGCTCGGGCTTAGGTTCCACCCATCTCTGAACCTCGGCCTCTCCCCACGAGGTGTACGTCGTCCCCCTACTGTCACGCACCTCGTCCGGACGAAGCGTACGTCTTTACCTCATCCGGATGCTTCCTGCCAAGTCGTCCCACCAAGTCGTCCCAGGTCGGCTGCACTCCTTGTCCGGAAATGGGGGGCCCCTCGTCCCGGAGAGCACCTCGTCCCGAGGAGCACCTCGTGCTGGGGAGCGCGTCGCCCCGGGGAGCATGTCGTCCCGGGGAGCACGTCGTCCCAGGGAGCACCTCATCCCGGAGAGCACCTCGCCCCGCGAGGCACGTCGTCCCGGGGAGCACGTTGTCCTCGGGAGCACCTCGTCCCGGGAAGTACCTCGTCCCAAGGAGGCACCTCGTCTCGGAGAGCACCTCGTCCTCGGGAGCAGCTCGTCCCGGGAAGTACCTCGTCCCCGGAGCACGTCGTCCCGGGAAGTACCTCGTCCCAAGGAGGCACCTCGTCTCGGGAAGTACCTCGTCCCCGGGAGCACGTCGTCCCGGGAAGTACCTCGTCCCCGGGAGCACGTCGTCCCGGGAAGTACCTCGTCTCGGAGAGCACCTCGTCCCCGGGAGCACCTCGTCCCGGGAAGTACCTCGTCCCCGGGAGCACGTCGTCCCGGGGAGCACCTCGTCCCAAGGAGGCACCTCGTCCCGGGAAGTACCTCGTCCCCGGGGAGCACCTCGTCCCGGGTCGGCTGCACTCCTGCATAGTTACAAAAATCTGCTTTTGAGTTAGCACAATTGGACGAGGTGTTCGGGGGTACCTCGGCCGGGCTGTTAAGACGGACTTCTCCAATAGGTACATCACTGTGCACATGTAAATCCTTCTTTCCACGTCGGTGACCTACGTCATCGAGCCTGCCAATGTGCCGATTAATAGGCACACCTATAGGTTTGTCGATTTTCATGTAATCCGTGCAAAACTAGATGCTCTCTTCGGTGAGAAAGCCCTGGACGATGCTCCCATCCGGATGAGACCTGTTACAAACGTATCGCTTGACGACCCCATTGAACCTTTCCAACGGGTACATGTTGTGTAGGAATACCGGACCTAGGTCGATGATCTCCGGGACGATATGGATCATGAGATGTACCATGACGTCGAAGAATGCGGGCGAAAAGTACATCTCAAGCTCGCATAGTATGACAATGATCTCCGCCTGCAACCTCTGGCAACGCTTCTTACTGATGAACTTCTGAGAGATAATGTCGAAAAAGTTACAGAGGTCAAGCAGTGTCTTGCGGATCCATGGCTCCATTAGCCCTCTAATTGCAACCGGAAGTATCTGCGTGATCATCACGTGACAGTCATGAGACTTCATACCGATTAGTTTGTGGTTCTGCATGTCTAGAAATCTCTGTATGTTTGCCGAGTAGCCGGAAGTTACTTTGACACCTTCGAGGCACTTGAAGATTTTATTGAGCTCATCTATACTTAGAGTGTAACAAGCGGCGGGACAGTCCCTCTTGATTTTTGTAACATTCCTGCCCAACTTGGTCTTCTCCTCATTGGCCCACAGCTCTCGTCTTATCCCAGTTCCTCGTAGTCAGCTCGTGCCTTCGGCCCATCTTTTGTCTTGTCTGCCATGTGGAGCAAGAGACCGAGCACACTCTCACAGACATTTTTCTCAATATGCATGACATCTATGCAGTGACGCGTCTCGAGAAAAGTCCAGTAAGGCAAGTCCCAGAATACAGATTTCATTTTGCATACGCCTCCCAGCGGCTTTACCTTCTTCTGCTTCTTTCCCGCCTTAGGGCACTGCCCCAAGAGTTCAACATCTCATAGATTTCTTCCCCACTCCTCTTACGTGGCGGTCCTCGGGTCTCAACTGTATTGTCGAACTTTTCTTTTTCTTGTCTCCACGGGTCGTCCCGTTGAAGCCATCTTCGGTGGCCCATGTACACGATTTTATGAGAGCCCGGTAGGTGATGACTTGTTGTATCTTCCATACACTTAACACATCCTTGGTATCCGTGGCAAACCAGGCCGGATTGATATCCGTAAGTGGGATAGTCTTGCACCGTTGTGATCATCATAGCTCTCATATTGAAATAGTCTCCTTCGTGAGCATCCTAGACCCGGACCCCTGGTTCAACCCATAGTATATCTAGCTCCTCCTTCAGTAGTTGGTGATACACGTTCAGATCGTTCCCTGGTTGCTGTGGCCCTTGAATTAGCATAGAGAGGTGTAGATACTTCCGCTTCATGCAGAGCCACGGAGGGAGGTTGTACATCCATACGACCACGGGCCAAGTGCTGTGCCTGCTGCTCATTTTTCCAAAAGGATTGAGTCCGTCCGTACTCATACCAATTCTGATATTCCTCGGCTCTCCTCCGAATTCGGGCTATTGGTCATCGATTGCTTTCCACTGGCAACTATCCGCAGGGTGTCTCAGCACGACGTCATCTTTTCGCGGCCTCTCGTCGTGCCAACGCATGAATTTTGCCTCATTCTTGTTTTGCGACGCTTCAAACGGGGAATGAGTGGAAGGTACCATACAACCTTTGCAGGAGCACCGTTCTTCACATCCGTTCTCACCATCTGGTTGGTAGTTATTTCCCCGCTTGAATCGGGATGCTTTGCACTCTGGACACTTGGTTAGCTCCGCGTACTGGTTCCGATAAATGATGCAGTCATTCGGACATGCGTGGTATCTCGTCACCTCCATTTCAAGAGGGCACACGACCTTCTTGGCCTCATCACAACCGCGAGGCAACACGTTCCCCTTCGGCATAACTTTTGCAAGATACTCCAATGTCTCATCGAGACTTGTGTCCATGCTGTTGTGGAGTGCCTTGAGTCTTAGAAGTTCGAGTGTGACTGAGAGGCGGGTGTACTCGGGATTGCAACCGGGATACAACGGGGTTTTTCGAGTCTTTCACCAGTGTCTCCAACTTGGCAGCCTCTCTACGAGCCGCACTATCATTATTTGTCTCTTTCACAACCTGCTCTTGCACATGACGGTCCTAGACCATCGGCCAAATTGTCCCCCGTGCTTCGCGTATCCGCTTCGGCCTCTTCGTGTCCTCCGGCATCTTCGTAATCCAACAGTTCTGCTTCTGGCTCTCCATGTCCTGCTTCTTCATCTAACCCTTCATCGGCAACAACCTCATCCTCCTCACCGTGACTTCTCCACCGTGTATAACCTACCATGAAACCCCATCGCACCAGGTGCATGTGCAAAAAACCAGATTTCCTTTCGTACATCTTCAAGTTTTTGCAATCACAACATGGACAGCATATCTTCGTGGCACCCTTTCGCACCATATCTCGCTCGGCGCGAAATCAAAGAACTCATTCAAAGATGTATAGAAACTCTGTGTGTTCCGGTTGCCGTCATACATCCAACTTCGATCCATCGGTCGTTCGATCCCTAAGATATACGAAAATTAATTAGTACCAACCCATAGAAAATTTCGGCATGACCTTTGCTAAAATAACTAAAATCGAGTTTGTCGAATGTTCACAAAAACGTTGACAAAGCAACATTTGAGAAAACGTTGACAACTCAAGTGTTAACAAAGAGCAACACAAACGATTGCCTCGGCTCGATGGCCGGTTCCACAAGCAATATATGAACAAATTTGTCAAAACGATGGCTTGATGGCCGATCACAAACCCTTCCACAAATATTCATCTCATACGATCGATGTCGTAGCATTACACATTTCATTTTTCATTTTATATGATTGATGGAAGCAGTAGTGACAGTTTAACACAAATCTCAGTTCATAACAAACTAAGTTCATAACAATTAACTCAGTTCATAATCTCAAATGAATTTTCTAAAATCTCAGTTCATAAGGAATTAGGGTAAAATTTCAGTTCATAAGAAATGGAGGGGAGAGGTTTGGGGGGAAAGTTGAAGCAAATTCAGATTTTTGAGAGGGGAGAGGTTAATTTGGGGGAGATCAGAGCTGCTGATCAGATTGATCTAGCTAGCTAGATTTAGCAAGGAGAGAGAGAGGGCTAGGGAGGGGAGGTGGGGGAAGCTTTCGGAGGGCAGTAGACTACCAGGGGGCGCGTACGGTGGCGGCGGAGTTGCAGGCGACCGGCGAGCTTGCTGCTGGCCAGTGGAGTTCGACTGGGCAGCAGCGAGCTCACTGATACATTATATAGGCCAGGTTACCAGTGACGGGCGCATCTCATTAAGCGTCACAGGTATAGAACATACCAGTGACGAGCTAGCTCTGAGCCCGCCACTGGTAACCAGGCCCGGAGGCGGCCGGAATCAAATCATACCGGTGACGGGCGCTAGAACAAGCACGTCACTGGAATACACATACCAGTGACGAGCGCTCCTGCACGCCCGCCACTGGTAATTTCTATGTTATCTATGACGTGCACTAATTTCTGCCCGTCACTGGTAAACATTTACCAGTGACAAGTGGAAGTTTGCGCCCGCCACTGGTAAATTTTACGATTACCAGTGACGAGCATTGTTTGTGCGCGTCACTGGTGATGTGGCGCCTATAGCACTTTCTGCAGTAGTGTCTCCTTCTCTTCCTCTCCTCTCTCTCCTCTCTCTCCTCTCCCCTCTGCTCTCTCTCCCCAGCACAGCAACCGGCGCCACCGGCCTTGCCGCTCTGCCGCCTACTCTAGCCTTGCCACGTCGCACCGCCGCTGGCCTTGTCGTTTGCGTGTGCTTGTGTGGGCAGCCCAGGGGCCGAGTCGCGCGCGTAAATGTCGACTGGCCCAGTCAGCCACCCGGTTGCTAATAACTCCAGAAAATCGGCACACGTTCGACCGACAACTCTAGTCGGCCAGTGCTTGGTCGATAGCGCTAGAACTTCAGCCCTGAGCCTGCCGACGCGCCGCAATCGGCCATGCGCCAGCTGACGCCCTAGTAAATCGGCTCGTGAACAACTGATACTGTCTTATCGACCCTTCATCAGCCGATTATTGCACATTTTTGAAATTTTTCAGTCCGTATTGTAGTTTTGCGATTTATGGCAAAAAAATAATATTTAAAAAAGTCTCTCATTAAGCCTATAGTTTATAGTTGTACAAAATAATTTATGTGTAACTTTAAGTCTAAAAATATGTAATTACTAGTAGAACATTTTTAGGAGCGGAGCTAGACCAAATTGACTGGAGCTCATCAAAGAGAGAGAAGGCTTCGATAGCTGCTATGGTTTAAACTACCAGAGTGCATGCATGTAAGTGTTGGGTGGTGGACAGATTGATTTTATAGGCTGATTAGTAGGAAAAAAAAATCTTAGACTGAGGTGGTTGTGCATCTCTGTAAATATATCTTGTCATTGTACATCTTTAAATCTAAAATTACTCATAATTTTTAAACTCAAAATTATTAACTTAGAAATTACTAGCGACTTATAAATAGATCAACGGACAACGCCATCACTATGGTGTAATTGGCGTGTCCAGGTGGAAAATTCTGTTTCGTCCGTGGAAACATGGGACGTCGTCGTATTATAGAGAACGACATGACCCTGAGTTACTGTGTACAGACTACAGAGTACACGGAAATGGAATAAGCGTTTGTTGCAGCCGCATGGTTCTCAAGAACTCGTGCAGCGATGTCGTCGACGACCCGCCGTCCTCCGCCCGTGCCCTCTTCATCACCTCCTGACCTCCCTCACCCGCCGTCGCATCTCAACCGCGTCCGCCGTGTCTCCCATCACCATCTCGACTACCTCGGCCACCTTAGAGCTCTCCACGGCCGAGCTCTCCAGGTTCCCCCGTGCCACCTCCACGCACACGCCCCACTCCTCCACCAGCATCTTGACGTTGTAGAACTGCTCCGCCGCGACGGGCCACCCGACGATCGGCACGCCGCGCGTCAGGCTCTCCAGCACCGAGTTCCACCCACAGTGGCTAAGGAACGCGCCCATGGAGCCGTGCGCGAGGATCCTCACCTGCGGCGCCCATCCATGGACCAGGAGCCCTCGGTTCGTGGCGCGGGTTCGCGCCTCGAACCCTTCTGGCAACCACTCGCCGCGGAACGCGCCATTGATGTCGAACCCCACCGGCGGTCGGATGGCCCAGACGAAAGGCCGCCCGGTCAACTCCAGTGCCGTGGCAAGCTCCATCATCTGCTTCGGACTTATCGAGTTCTGCGACCCGAATGATATATACAGGACTGACGATGGCGGCTGCGAGTCCAGCCAGCGCATGACGGAGCTGTCGTTCGCGGACGGGGCCGTCTCCGAATCGTCGCGGAGAAGAGGGCCGATGGACCAGACCGGGATCTTGCCCAGAGTGCGGCGCACCATGGCCAGCCCGTGGGCTCGAACTCCTCCACGGTGTTCATGAGCATGGGCGTCCGTCCGGTACCCGTGTGGTATCTGCCGGTGGTGGTACGCCGTCCACCGGTCCCATGCCGTCAGCAAGGAGGAACGCTCGCGCGACACCTGCGACCGGTGGAGCTCCACCTCTGGGTGCTCGGGCAGGCGGAGCAGACTGTCGGGGCCGAAAGGCAGCGCCGGCATGTTCTTCCACAAGGCGTGCAGGATGGCCGAGCCGAGCGCGCCGCAGGACACGAAGAACGCGTGCGCGCACCCGCGCCGCCGCGCTACCCCCACCGTCCACGCGACGAACGGGTCGGCGATGACGCAGACGGTCTCATTCTCTGCAACAAGGCCGGAAATGAAGCCGTCGAAGGCGTGTTCCAGGGACTCAAACGCCTCGAAGAGCGTGATGAACTCACGGAGCGGGAGGGAGCTGGTGGACTCGCAGTCGGCAGGCAGGCCGTGGTCGGCCGGGACGAACGGCAGCGTGTGGAATCTGATGGTGGACGACTTTGCGGAGGAGGCGCGGAGGGCGGCAACTTTGCACGGGGTGGAGACGAGAGTGATGGCGGCGTCGTCCGGGAGGGCGCGGCTGAGGAGGCGGGCCAACTCTAAGAAGCCGGCGAGGTGGCCCTGGCCGGGGAAGGGAACAGCACGACGTGTTTGGTGCTGGTCATGGGGGCCATGGATGTGGATAACGATTGGGTGGTTTGTTTTCTCCGCGCTAACGCCTCGATCGCGCGCGTGCTTCGATTGGGGTAGGATGAGCGTGAGCTCGAGAACCTGGATTGGTCGGGTTGAGTTTCATGTATATCCTATTTATGGCGTGAAGTCTCGTGTTGCGTTTCACTGCAGCGACTCAACCGCTTGTCTTCTAGGGAAGCGGCAGCATCGTATAGCAGTATTCAGTATGTATTTATCTGTACATCCTGCCGTACCCGATCGAAAGGCGGTGGGGGTGGCAGACCGGGTAACCGAGTGAAGGAGCAAAGTAGACAGGTTATTCTGCTGTGGTAGTAGCATGAATCGACACATCAACGCTTGTACCAAGCAGCTGTGTGTGCCATATAAATATGGTTGTGCTAATAAATCCCAGCCAAGTGCTCTTTTGTTTAGTCGCATTCGGTTTTTCAGGCGTTGGATGATAATCCTGATGTGTGCACTGCTCAATCTGTGTGGTTTATATTTTAGAAAGGCAGGAATTTATTTATCCCTCAAATTGGGATTTACAGCATGTTATTCAATGAAGTCCGGTGGGTTCCAGAGCCACAAATGCCTACCCGCTTCTAGATTAATGCATATTTTGCTAGTAAGTGAGCTTCAGTGTTGCACTCTCTGACCGACAGCTCATGACTGCCTGAAACTGCTTTCTTCTTATGTCAATTTCCTGTAGGATCATTCATGCATCTTGAATTCTCCGCAATGTTCTTAATAACTTCCAAACAATCTGAGGCCACACAAAAAATTTTTGGGCATCACAGTCTGCCGCAAAACACAAAGCCTCACTGCAAGCTAGAGCGCCAAGAGTTGCACGATCCTGAAGATGTTCCCAAACTCTCACACCAGCTCCCATGAAGACACCATTGCTGCCTCGCAATTGCTCCAAGGCCACCTTTATTGCCGGAGCGAGATAATGCAGCATCCAGAGTAATTTTAACGTGTTCACCTGGTGGTGCATGCCATCTTAGTTTTGCATATTTCTTCCTCTTGTTGATCTGAGGCTTCATATTGACCTTCTCAAGCAAATCTAATTCGGCAAGAATACTACACTGCAGAATGTAGTAGTGGAGGCACGCAGAGCAGAGCATGAAAGACTTCAATTGAGTGGCACTATGAAAGGTCAGTATTTTCTCAGTTGGTTGTGCATATAAGCTTTCTCAAAATTCTGCCATGGCTGGGGAATCTAGTAGTGGGGGCAGGCTTTGGTACAATATCTGGTCTCTCATATACCAAATAAAGTTCAGATCTTTGCAAGCTTTGGCACAATATTTGGTCTGCTAATATACCAAATAAAGTTCTGATCTTTGCAAGCTTTGGCACAAATGTTTGGTCTGCTAATATACCAAATAAAGGTAATCTCTTTGTATGGTGTGTTGCTATCGATGGGTTGCAAACGCTTATGGAAATTTAAAGTCCCTCTAAAAATAAAAATTATTTTATGGTATTTGAGTAGGTGGCTATCTTGACAGAGGATTATTTGGCCAAACGAAATTCACAGGGAGAGTAAATAGGTGTTGCTTTTGTATAGAGGCAGAAACTATTCAACACCTCTTCTTTATTGTCCCCATTTTGCATGTGTTGGAGGAGTCCGTCCAAGCAACCTGGCCAGTACCCCCAATAGATTCTTTGTACATGCGCAGGTGTGGGCGGGCCGAGATGACATGGCGGGGACATCTGGACGAGGCACGTGAGGGTCCGGGACGATGCCCGTTTTGAGGAGGTGCCCATGTCCCCCAAGCATACGACTCCTGTGTCCGTGCGAAGATCGGCAGATGACAAGGCGTTCGAGCGGGGCGGCGATCCGTACCGACAAGGCGCATCGAAAATATGCCGGCGCATATGATAGGTAGAGGCGAGGGGGAGAGTACAGATCGGCCCCGAGCTCTGTAATGTAGAAAGGGACATAACCGTAAACTGTCTAGGGGCAGGCATGTATTTTCACTTGTAAGTCACCACCACCTATAAAAGGGCAAAACACCGTTCCCATAGGGGCAGGAATCAAAAAAAATCAATCAGAGGTTTTTTCAGTGAATCCTCGTCCTATTTTTCTGTTGCATTTTCCACATTAATTTTTGGAGAGAATTCGAGTGCAGTGGTAGAGTCGCTTGAGCTGCCCTAAGTTTACTGTCCGAAGGCGACTTCGTCAACGTTTGGTGCCGGCCGTGGGGATCGATTGAAGGCAGTGTTCTTGCGACCTATTGCTACACCATGCCACCTCAAGCTAAAAAGGCATAGATAGGAACCAAGCGGAAGACGGTGACAGGTGGAGAGACTGGTATGCCAAGCTAGGGACAATCTCTTTCCCCGTCCATCGAGGTGAAGTAGGAGGTGTTGGCATGCAGGCGAGGGGAGTCGTGCCGATCGGTCCTGATCGTCCAGACGAGGTTGGACTTGGTGTTGTGGCGGGCGGAGATCAGCCAACAGGCCGAGCCATGCGAGACGCAAGAACCTTCGGTGGCTGAGAACAGAGCAAGTACCCGAAGCCTAGCGGATCAGATGGAGGACCTTCAGCGTCAAGCTGAGGAGGCGACGAAAAGGGCGGAGGCAATACAGGCACGTCTGCATGTAATGGAGCTCAAAGTTCTCAGAGCAACCGCCCAATCCCAGCAGGTGGCCAACCTGTATAGAGCTCAACTTGATGCAATGCGGGTGCTGGCAAACCCGCCACCACCACCAGAGGCCCGTGCCGCAAAGGATCTACACCGTCAGCTGGCCGAAGGGTGTGCGGGCCGCTCGCGAGGAGACATATTGATGATGGCATGGCACCCAGATATGGTCAAGGAGGACGAATCCGGCCCTCCAGACATGGGGCGGGCCAGGCCGACTACTCGGGGTCCCGACTTCTACACGGGGGCACCTCACCAGCTTGGAGTACAAGACACGAACTAATAACTACCCGGGGTGTTAGTTGTAACCGATTAAGAGATCAACCTGTAAACCGATCTGGACTCTTGTAATCCTAATCTGGTCGCCTATATAAGGCCGGACATGGATGTTCGGAGGAAAAAAAAGGTTTTGGATAGTTGATCTCCTAGCGTAAACACATACCCTCATACGGGATACAGTCAATACAATCCACTAACATAGGACGTAGGGTATTACCTCATTTCGAAGGCCTGAACCTGTCTAACATTGTCTCCGCGTGCACCCATCTAGATCTTCTGTGCTCACACCTCCCCGTATTCATTATTGCCGGATTAGAACACCGACAGCTGGCGCGCCAGGTAGGGGGTGCACATAGATTCATCTGCCAGATCCAGATGGGTTTTCTTCGTCAACGACGGCGGTTTCGTTCCGGGCAGCACAATGCGATTTGCTTCCCTAAACGCTGTCCCTGATCTAGGCCAGCTTTTCCGATTTGGAAAGCTGGACTTCATCGCTGATCAGATCGGCAAGCTTCACCTCTGCGACTCGGCCTCCCGCCGATCATCGGAGGCTTCATCGACATCTTCACTCGGACTCGCCCTTGAGTCCACACCTTCGGCTCCTCTCCCCAGGGACGAGGTTACGCCGAAGTCGGATCTGCTGCTCAAACATGGGTTCCCACTCGTCGAGCAGGGATCCCGACAGGTTGGGGTGATCGAGTCTCTCCTACACGTCCTCGAGTATGACTCGGATGACTTTGAGAGCTCGGAAGCCATCACCCTTCCCGGAGGTCTTCATGGCGAACCGTGGGAGCGTTGATCAACAACAACGACCAGCCCACTCCCATCGAGACCAGACGCCTGAGCAACTAACAACCACTCGGCTCCGCCTTTGCGCGCATGAGGCAGCTTTGGCCGAGCAGCAAATCACGCTGGCCCGCTAGCGCAAAGAAAGAGAATGCTACGACGACATGTGGGATCGTGGGCGCCAGGTTCACAATGCGCTCCGCATGCGTGAGAGGGACGGCGTCCCGATTTCCCGCTTCCCAGTCACAACATCGTCGCGGCCTCGGTAGCGGCACGTGCCATCACATCCCTGAAGGCACCCCAGGCCACGACGAACTTCGGCGGCTCCAGATCCTGGTAGAGGAAGCAGCTCTCCAGCAGGCCGAAATTTCTGAGAACCTTGCAGGATCATCGGCGAGTGCTAGGAGCCGACGTGCTTCCCCTCCAAGAAACCCACAAGCCACGGAGCGTCACCACGCCGACCCCAAGCGTCGTCACCCTGCTGGGTCGATTCGCAACCGACTCGAACCAAATCATGACACACGGGGTACTATTCTTGCAAGAACCCGCGCTCGACAAGGTGCAGACAAAAACGCTCACTCCGCCGGATCGGCACGAGATCAACTCGGGCTGTACCGCGACGCGCAGGACATCCTTAATGACAGATGCGACGCCCACTGAGACGCAGGGAGGGACAACCGCAGCAGTCGCTACAGTGACAGTAGCGACCGCAGCGCTACAAGCCAGCGCAGCTCCTTCTGGTGTGGCCTATGTAGGCCCTAAGGCGTTCGGATCCCGCATCCGCAATGCCATCTTCCCTTCGCGATTCCGAGTTACCAGAATCGACAAGTATACGGGCGAGACTCGGCCAGACATCTAGCTGGCCGACTACCACACCGTGTGCAGGACCAGTGGCGGCGACGACTACGTTGTGATCCACTACCTGCCTTTGTTTCTAGCCGAGTCAGCTCGAGCCTGGCTCACCAGCTTGCCTCAGGGTTGCATCCAATCATGGACCGACCTTGAGACCCTCTTCATCAATAACTTCCAGGGCACTTACAACAGGCCCGAGAATGCATGTGATCTCCACAGTTGTACCCAAGAGGAGGGCGAAACCCTCAGAGAATATATTCAACGCTTCTCCAAAAGGAAGAACTCTCTGCCTGAGGTCCGAGAAGGTGACGTCATCACCGTCTTCTCCAAAGGTGTTTCGCAGCACCGACCTCATCCACAAAATTGCACGTAAGAACCCTCAAACTACGCGCGAACTCTTCGACATTGCCAACAACTTCACCACTAGTGAAGAAGCTGTCCGTAGTGCGAACAAGGACGATAAGGGAAAAGGCAAAACTGCCGAATCCCCCAGGGGAAAAGATCATCTCGAGTTGTCTAGGAAGAAACACAGGAAGCGCAAGGGCGAAGACTTTGTTGCCACAGCCAAGCACGCCTCGCAGTGGTGTCCTCAGTGCGGCAACGCAACTTTTGAGGAGATGATGAGTTGGTCGTGTCATTTTCATGGGCCGAAATCCAACCACGTCACGCGTGACTGCAATCTCCTAAAGAACTTGAACAAGCCTTTCGTCCATAATCGGAACAAGAAAGACTCCTCCGGACGAAGGTGACGAGTTCCCAAAGGAAACCGCTTGTCTGATGATCTTCGGTGGCCCCAACGGCTACGAATCCAAACGCCGCCAGAAGATCACGAACCGAGAGGTTAACACGGTCGAGCCTGTTGTACCTCAGTACCTCCGATGGTCCGAGTCCATAATCTCTTTTGGCCGCTCGGACCACCCCGACTACATACCCCACCCGGGTAGGTTTCCCTTGGTGGTGGACCCAATTGTCCGCGGTGTTCGCCTCACCAAGGTCCTCATGGATGGAGGGCGTGGTCTGAACATCCTTTACGTCAAAATCTTTGACGACATGAAGATCCCTCGCTCGGACATCAAGCCCACCGGGGCACCCTTCCACGGGGTTGTACCCGGCAAGATGGCAAGTCCACTCGGGCAAATCAATCTGCCCGTCACTTTTGGTACTCCCGACAACTTCCTGACCGAGACCCTCACCTTTGAGGTCGTCAACTTCTCGGGCTCGTATCATGCCATCTTGGGATGCCCCTGCTACGTCAAGTTCATGGCTGTCCCGAGTTATGTCTACCTGAAGCTTAAAATGCTGGGTCCCCACGGGATAATAACAGTGCAAAGCAGTTTCCAGCACGCTTACGGATGCGACCTGGAAAACTATAACCTTGCCGCGGCCCAAATCGCTGCAGCCAAGCTTGACAACCTCAAGTCGGCCGTGGTCGAGGAAGCACCTCTGACCAAAAAAGCTTCAGCAGCAACATCCTTTCAATCGGGGCGGGACACCAAGTTGATGCAGCTCGACCCGGAAGACTCCTCCAAGACGACACAGATTGGGGCTGCCCTCAGCGACAAATAGGAAAACATGCTTGTCAGCTTTCTCTGTGACAACCAGGACATCTTCGCTTGGACATCCTCTGACATGCCCAGAGTTCCACGGGAGGCTGCCGAGCACTCTCTAAACGTCCGACCGGATGCCAAGCCGGTCAAGAGCGTCTACGTTGTTTTGCTGAGGATAGGCGTGTAGCAATAGGAGAAGAGATAGCTAAGCTCTTATCAACTGGTTTTATAAAACAAGTGTATCATCACTACTGCAGAACCTGAAAAACTGCAACCTTGCCGTGGTCCCAAATCGCTGCAGTCAGGAGCTTGACAACCATCAATCGGTCGCAGTCGAGGAAGCACCCCGCCGACCAAAAAACTTTTCAGCATCGAAATCGTTCCAGTCGGCACAGGCACACCACGTTGATCCAGCTCGACCGAAGACTCCTCCATACGACGCAGATCGGGACTGCGCTCAACATAAATAGAAGTCGCGCTCTTCCAGCTTCCTCTGCGACAACCGGACCATCTTCGCATGGACATCTTCCGACATGCCCCGGATTCCGAGGGAGGTTGCCGGAGCCTCTCTGAGATGTTTCGGGCCGTATGCCAAGCGGTCAAAACACACGCTTACCCCGCTTCGCTGAGGATAGACGTAACGCAATAGAAGAGAATAGCCAAGCTTCTAGGCGCTGGTTTTATTAAAGAGTGTTTCACCATTCCGAATGGTACGAACCCAGTTCTTGTTCGCAAAAAGATGAAAGTGAGGATGTGCGTTGATTACAGACCTCAACAAGGCATGTCCCAAAGATCCTTTCACTTTTGCCTCGCATCGACAAGTGATTGACTCCACGTCGGCTGTGAAATTTTTATATACTCCTCGATGCCTACTCGGGCTACATCAGATCAAGATGTAAGAGGATGACCAAATCAAGCCGTCGTTCCTCACGCGTTCAGGCCTTCTGCTACATTTTCCATGCCGTTTGGCTTAAAAATACCAAGGCTACGTACAACGTGCATACACAGCGATGCCCTCCAGGGGCAGATCGTCAGGAACGTGCAGCCTAGGTTGATGACGTGGTGGTCAAGTCGAAAAGAAAGGGATCTCTTAACTGACCTAGCAGAAACTTCGCCAGCCTCAGGTGGATTCCGCATGAAACGTAACCCGGAGACATGTTCTTCGGTGTCCTTCGGGAAAGCTTACTAGGATTCATCATTTCTGAGCGGGGAATCGGGCTAACCCGGAAGAAGAGTCGATGCCATCGTCAAAATGGGGTCGCCAAAAGCCTCAAAGACTTCCTGAAGACTCACCGTCGGTGCATGGCAGCTCTTAGCTGGGTCCATCTCTCGACTCGTTAAAGACCCTCCCCCTCTACAAGCTCATGAAGAAAGTTGACCAACTTCACCTGGACCTCTGAGGCCACTCAGACCCCTCGATGTGTTTGAAAAACAATATACTGACGCACCTCCCGTGCCTGGTCCCGCCAATGCCCACTGCCCGCTGATTCTCTAAATTGCGGTCACCACTCAAGTGGTCAGTACGGTCCTGGTTGTTGAACGATCCGAGTTGGGCGACGTCCAGAAGGATTCAGCGACGACCATTTACTTGCGATCCGTGTAAGTGCTTTCAGCGAGGTCAAGGGCGTTACCCGCATATTCAAAATTATCTATGTGGTGTTCTTCACCTCTTCGGAAGCTGGGTCACTACTAGTCTTTTCAAGGGCATCCGTCTCCGTGGCCTAGTTTCTTTCCCGATCGCCGACGGTCATCAACAATCGACGCCACAGACGGATCACCAAGTGGGCAATGAATTTGCTGCATTCGACTAATTTTATACCCCCCTGCACAGCTATCAAGTTCGCAAGCTCTTGCTGATTTGTACCGAGTGGACTCGAAGTCCAGGTCCCCGCCCTCTGTCATCGACCTCGCACAACTGGACATCTCTTCTCTACTTCGACGGTAATACAGCTGATAGCTAATCTGGCGCGGTGGGCTGGCATCCGTGCTCATCTCTCCAAATGGGGAACGCTGAGTATGTGTTCCAAATGGCACTTCCCTGCGTCCAAACACCGTCCCGAGTACGAACTTGTTGCACGCCTGCCGCATTGCCACTCACTCGGATTCACGGACTCCTCTTCGGGAGATTACCGAACTAGTGGTATCGGCAGGTCATGAAGGAGATGGTCATGTAGACGACCCCACTACCCACCATGGAAGAGACTACTGCCAAAGGTGCGGCAAGCTTTTAAGCCTAAATTTGATGGACTTTTGAGGATCACGCCCGTTCTCCTCCGCCGAGACAGGACGAAGCGGCCGATGCCTTGCCAAACTGAGTCCAGCCAGACGTCGTTCCGACTGGAGTTTTTCTCCGTAGGATGACACATACCTTCAATTAAAGCGGAGTCCACATCTGAGATCGATGAGCCCTCAAATCAACAAAGTAGATAGTATTCAGACGAGCCGTGGGCAAGAAATCATGTTATCACCCTCGGAACTGGACAATGCCTTTTCTCACTACATCCTAACGGGATGTACTCCCACAGGATCAACTGAGGCGCGACGTCTTGCCTGAAACGCCCAGGGCATATGTTCGTCCTCTAAATGCGAGCTTTACAAAAAGCAACCTCTGGAATCTCCAGAGGTGCAGTCTCTAATCCTCTCCCAGAACAAGGGAAGCAGCACTGCACGACATTCACTTCCCAGTCGTCTGTGGTCACAACGCGGCCGCCAATTTCTAGTCGGAAAGCTTTTCGATAAGATTTCTACTGGCCGACTGCCCTCTCAGACGCGCGAGCATAATCGTGCGCGCACCTGTGTGGGATGCCCAATACTTCATCCGGCAGACACATTTGCGGCTCAGGTTTCTGCAAACCATGTCCATTACATGGCCCTTTTCGCAGTCTGGGGGCCTGGACTTGATCGGTCCCCTCAAGAAGGCTTCCCGGGGCTATACCAACAGATACACCACCCTTTTTCGTCGCAGTCGAGCACATGTTTAACGCAAATGGGATTGAAATCCAAGCCAGTTGCTACCGATCACTATTGCTGATCGTGCACGTAAATGAGTTCTTCTTGGAACATCGTTTTATCCTTTGTGGTGGCGTCCCCAACCAGCATCATTACAGACAATGGCATTCAGCCTCGACTTCACTGTAGTGCACACACCCACGCACGCGAACGGTGCAAGTCGACGCGTTCCAATGGTCTTATCATGCAGG
>JAGXJF010002978.1:0-18484 GCA_019208055.1 Stipa capillata | reverse complement strand
CGGTCCTTTCAGGCTTACCATCGGCGTTTCGCTGGGGGTGAGGACCCTTTCATCGGGACCTCTGAACTCCGCTTCTCGGCAGAGACCAGCGGTGTCTTCCCCTTTGCTGGCACATCCTCCTCCGTTCGGGTAGTCGTGGAGGAAGGCGTCGGCTCCTCCGGGTGAGGGTCGCTCAGGTCCTGCTATCTGACAAGCTCATTCTCGTCATCCTAGAGTGTGGAGAGACAATGGAAAGAGCTAGTCGAGTGAGAGTTTGTACCTGAGGTTGGGGGTTCGGCGGAGAAGAAGGAGCCCGAGTAGGAGACTTCGCTTGGATAGTCTCCGCTGCCGCCTCAGCCTCGGATGGACCTTCGACCCTGGCCTCAAGGGTCGGAGCGGTCGCACCCAGGACTTCGACGTCTTCGTCCTAGATGGGGGCACCAGCCCGCTCAGCCTTCGAGTCGGGAGCCCCGCAGCCTACTCGCTGCAAAAGGATACCCGGATAGCATTAGTAGCGCTATTCGGACGAACCATGACTAGACAATGCAGAAACAGTTGACTCACCGAAAGGATCTCCTTTTGGTTGTTGGAGCTGAGCTTCAGGATCGATAGGGGCACGTCAGTCTGCCCGCCTAAGGAGATTGCTCGGATAGGTTGTTGAACCGATTCTGAAGCTCCTCGGGGAAAAGATCTACACAATCAAAAGATATCTAAACGAGTGAGAAGACAGGAGTTTTCTGACTAGAACGACACCGAAGGGTTTGGACGCCCACCTGTGTCGAAATCCTTTGTCTGGTCTTGGCCTTCCGGGATCATCCAGGCGGGTTGAACCCTCAACCGAAGAGGGCTGATCCAGCGCCGAAGGAAGTCCTCTGCGACATCCCATGCCGACAAGCCTCTCCCGGCAAGGGCGGTGATGTCGCTGACGAGTGCCTTGAGCCATCTGGTCTCCTGCGGGGCCTCCGCCCAACTCTTATTCGGGAGGGGAGCCAGACCGCGGTAGTGAATCCCGGAGGAGAGTGGGGGCTGGCAATAGAACCACCTCGAATGCCAGCCCAACCACGACGACTTCCAGGAGGAAGAGATGTAGGCGTCCTTCCTCCCTTTCCGAAGTTAGAAACCGGCGCCGCCGATGACGCCTCCACCGTCGGCCTTCATCTGACAGAGGTTGTAATAGTACCTCCAGAGCTCCAGGCTCAGCTTGATGCCGAGGTACGCTTCGCATATGCGAAGACTGCCAGCATCAGGACCGAGTTCGGGTTGAGATGAATCAACTCGATCCCGTAGAACTGAAGCACTAGAAGGAAGAAGTGAGAAGGTGGGAATTGGAATCCGCACCTGAAGAAATTCACGAAGACGAAGGTCCAAGTCGTGTCTGGACTCGAGACCGTCTCCTTCGCAGCCCCTCGGTAAGGTACGAATATCTCCGGGAGGATGACCTCCTCGGCCACGAGCTTCTTGAGGGCGGCGGAGTCCATCACCGAGGGCTCGAACTCGGGGATGGCGATGATTGGATCTCCCGAAGGATCTCTCGCCGATTTCTTGGTCTCAGGGGACTTCTTCGCTGCGCTTTTCTTCCCCATTACCGCTGACGGTGGTCGGCAACGGCGAGGCGAACGTTGAAAGCAGGGGCGCAAGGAAGAAGATGGGAATGCTAGGAGACAGAGAGCAATGCGTGCAAAACCCCAACCGACTCTCGGTCTCTTAAGAGATTCAATTTTTGCCTGACCGGAGCACGGTTAACGGCATGATCTATTCCATCGCATTAAACGCGGACAGTTGCTTTTCCCGCATGTGAGACGACGTGCGCGGGAAAAAGAGGGTCTGACAAACCCACGACCCCGACGAGCGCGTTATGTTTTGGCTAACGTCAGCTGAACAATAGCGCAGAAAAAGGAAAGACTCTTCACCACCACACGAAAATTCCGCCACGACGGTTCGGTTTCCAGAAATCTGCCAGGCGAACGCGTGTCTGTGATTGACGGAACAGATTAAATCAAGAGATGCTTCTCGGGTAAGCTAGCCCAAAAAATGCCTTGGACTACTCGGAGATTTATCCCGGCAAGGATATCACGACTACCCGGTAGAGATAGTACCTACTCGGGATGTTGTCGACCAAGTACTCGATTTCGCCTGCTCAGAGTTACTTCCCGAGGATGGTAGATTTCTTACAGAATAGTCATAACCTCACTTCACGTACTGATGGGGGGCTTGATGATGAATAGTATAGTATCATGTATACGAGGAGGTATCCGTATATGATTCATTGGACTTTCAGAATAAGAAAACGTATCCAGTAAGGATCCCCAGGAGATAAGGTAACCCCCCGTAGGGGGAGGGACACCCCTTAAACCAGGAAGTCAATCCCGACGTTTAAGGAAGCCAGAGTCCTACTCGGGCATAAGGTCATGTCCAGTGCGACTCGGGGAGCTCCCTATAAAAGGATCAGCAATCCCATAGGGGAGGATAAGTCTTTTAGATCTCAGAAGTGATACAAGTCTTAGGAGCCTAAAGCCATCCAGAAGCCCTAGCGATTCCCACGAGAAGACCCACCACCTCGAACGAGTCGAGCCCTGCGGAACTACTCGAAGTACCCTCCGTTTAGGTCTAGGATAGCCACTAACATACACCTCTTTTGTAATATACTCTTTGATCAATATATACGAACAGGACGTAGGGTTGTTATCCTGAGGGAGGCCCGAACCTGTATAAAAAGGGTGTTTTCCTTGCCGTCAGATCTCTTAGCCTTGTGCCCTAGGGATCCCTACCCAACAACAAGTATCTCTGTCTCACGACGGCGGTTTACCAATCGTCGACAGTACTATTTATGGAAGTACGAGTTAAAGTTTGACGCACTTCATCCTAACCATCCAATCTAATCTAAACACTAAAAAAATTACATAAATCATTTACCCCGAAATTTCTCATATAGTTATTATTACATTCTAATTACTCCTCCTTTATTCACTGTTTCAAAATCATGCCTGCATTTACTCAAAGCAAGCTAATTTTGTATGTATGAACCATATTGTTGCATTCACCGCTTCATTTTTGTAATTCGACAGCCCGTGTTGATATTATTGAGAATATGTTAAGTTCATAGATTTTCTAAAAGATTATGAGGACCAAGTTCCAAATTTGATGATATTGTGCTACAGAAGACGTCATGTATATACGACTAGACGTGCATTGCACGTGTATGATTGCTAGTTTTTATAAAATTGTTTAGTCGGTAGTTTTTTTTACCAATAGATATGATTTTTCCAATAGTGATCCTTTTTATTGTTATGATATGAAAAGAAAAGATTAACACAAGTAAGTCTACCATGTTCTTTGGAACATGAAACAATTTTCACAACTTACTGAATATTTTTCTGAAATACATGAACATTTTTCATAGACAATAGGACATATATTTTTATAAAATTTACATAAAAAAATATTTTTAATCTATCAAAAAAATTCACGAGTTGCTTAATCATTTTATTTTATATAGAATACATGAATATTTTCCATGGACGATGAGACATATTTTTTAAAAATGTTTTCGATAAGAAATGTTTCTTGTGAACTATAAGGACATTTCTATTGCAAACATACCTTCTCATTTTTTTCTAAAGAGTTGTTCCATATTCCAAAAACCAAGAATTGACTACAGTATCTATTACAAACTACAAGAAAACCAAAAAAGAAGAAGAAAAGGAAATAACTAGTGGGCCGGCCTAGCCTCCTATGCCTGCCCCCCCCCCATCACCACAGTGGGTGCTATGGTTGGCCTTTTCTTTTTTGCCTTTTTACTTCTTCATTTACCATTTTTTATTTTATTTTGTTTATTTTTATCATTTCATTTCATTCTACATTTTGTTCTTTTTTTCTTGTACTTTTCAATATATTTTATTAATAGATATTTCTTCATTATCATTTGTGTAAAATTGTTTGGTCAATAGATTATTTTGTTCACAAGTAGATATGATTTTTTTATATAATTGTGATTTTTATTGTTCCGACATGGAAAGGAAATATTAACACAAGTAAGTCCATCGTGTTCTTCTTTAGAATATGGAATAATTTTCACGAGTTAGGTGAACATTTTTCTTAAATAGATAAACATTTCACATTAACAGTGAATTAATGTGAAATGTGTTTTCAAAAATGTTTTTCCATACAGGATTTTTTTTACAATCTAACAGAACATTTTTTATGATTTACATGAATATTTTATTTGATATACATGAACATTTTTCATGAATACTGAAGCATATTTCAGAAAATAATTTCATACAGAAAAATTCTGAAAATTTTATAATAAAGTTTAAAATATTTTTATTAAACAACTGATTTACAAATTATATTTTCATATTTTACAAAACAAAAAAAACAATAGGTAGACCGGCCCATTGGGCTGGCCCACCTAACTTGTCTGTGGGCGATGGCCGTGTTGTTCCTCCGATGCTGGAGGCATTGGCACCTGGGCCAATACTACTACATGAAATGAAAATAGCTTGTTTGGACCACCAAATGTGGGACAGTGGGAGAAGGCAAGAAATCGTCACATGTCCACGACCACATGAGCGTCAGGTAAGCTCATGAAGGCCTCCGGACCAGTGGAGACCCATTCGACGCCATCGCCATGGCAGAAAGCCAGAAACCTCCCCACGTTAATTGCCCAAAGATGGGGGTGGGGCCTGAGCTATGCCATGCCGGTTGTGCTTGGAACGAAGGGCAGAGAGAACGTTGTCACTTCTCACACAAAAATGAAAGGGAATCGAAACATCGGAGACTAGTGAGCAGCCTAGTCCAGTAGCCTGTCAAACTTTGGTCCATCTAGTATGACACACTTGTCGGCAGCTTCGGATTAAGATTTGAAGGGATCTGTGGTTCGTCGCCAGCATGACACACTGAAGCACCCTTAAAAATGGGCAGGATGCAAAATATCATCGTACATTACTTGTGGTCCACGAAGTCCACCTCCCTACTTTCCCCTCGCTACAATATCCAGAGGCGTTCGGGAAGGCGATTTTCGAGCCGTGCCCTCCCGCTGGCGTGCCCACCAGTTTGCCCCAGCTCCGATGGCCTTCTTGGCTTTTGGAGGTGCGGCGGACGGTGGCCCTCGCTGGCGGGCGGGTGGTTGGTCCTCGTAGTTTAGGTCTAGGTCCCCTTTCGAAGGCGGCGAGGCGATGGTGTTGTCTTCGACCTGGTTTTTGTCCTCCCGGCTTCGTCCCCGCTTCGACGGCGCTTGTTTCGGCACTGGCGAGAAGCTCATGGAGGTTTCCTTCGGCCGCTCCTCTTCCGGAGCTGGTGGCTGGTTTGTTCTTCTTCTTTGTTGCTGCTTGGGTGGCGTCGGTGCTGATCTGGTGGCCATTTCTGCTAGCGGTTTTCCCCCTAGAGTCTCGCGGCGTGCTGTCCAGCAAGGTGTTGTGGGATCCCATCTATGCCAATCTCGGGGCGTTGCCCCGGCCGATGCTCCTTCTCCGACCCTCAAAGATCCGCCTCCTGGGACGGACGGCTATTGCGGCTCATCAACGGACGGTGTGTCCTTTCGAAGGTTGTGCAGGGGGCGCCAAGGCCGGCTGGGCGATGCGTCGCTTTCTCTAGTCGGACCATCAGCAGCAGCTCGGCCACGAGTCCAATGGCGTCCAGCGAAGCAGCGAAGAAGATGGCCCTAGGGGCTTTTCTGTTTTTTCGATTTTATCAGGGACCTTTCTGTATGTTTTCCTTAACAATTATCAGATATGAAAAGGTCTTCCCTCAAAAAAAAATGGGCAGGATGCAACCAGGGGCAGGGTGTAGTATGCAAAACAAGGATATAGATGGTCCAAACAAGAGAGAAAATGTATACTTCCAGCCAGATTGAGCATATATGAAAGTGGCACCGGAAATAAAGTTTTTCCTTTAGGGAAAGAAATAAAGTTATTCTTGTGGCTACTGTCCACAACAAATTCGAACCTTCCAAAAAAACAGGTCCAAAATGTGACATTTCAAATTGCAAAAGGAGGCTGGAAGATGTGCATCACCTTGTGCAGCAGTTTGGAGTTAGGAGAATAGTACTCGATCCATACAGATAAAGTCTACAATGGGGGTTGATAGGGCCAGCAGGATGCAAAATGCGTTAAGGAATCTGCAAAAATTGATCTGCATCATGCAAAGTGGAGCAAGTCTATCATGTCAAAAATACCAACTCTTCCTACTAAAAACAAACTTCTAAGAGCAACTCCAACCAAGTTGCCAAATCTCACTCCTCATTTTCTCATTTAGCAAGTCTCATCAAAAGATTCCCTCTCTATTTCTCTATGTGCTCCAACCGACTCTCTACATTTCACTCCCTATATTCTACTCACCTATATTCTATTAATATCTTCCAACTAACTTATTTTTTTCAACAGCTAATTTTCGTAATGGTTAAATTACAGACGGATAGCAAGAACCTGTATCTCAATTCTCCTCTCTAAATTTCTGCATCTTATATATATCAATTGCCTCTCAATTCTGAATATATGTTGCAATACCAGGCCCATCAATTTTATCAATTTTTCCCCACCAGCCCGAACTCTGGCTCTCTCCTCCCTCTCTAATCCTCTCTCTTGCGCACCCCAGGCCGACGTCGCCGCCGGCCTCAACCCCCGGGTGCGCCCACCACTGCTACCTCCCTCCTCCCCTGGCACACTCAGCCGCTCCTCGCCCTCGTCCTACACCCGCCGGGGGAGTCGACGCGGCAGCAACTGCCGAGGCGGTGCCACTGCCGACACCCAGCCCGACGCATCCGAAGGGAGAGGCGGCGGGGCCAGCGAGCCAACGGGGCCAGCGAGCCAGCGGGGGCGGCGGTGCGGCGGGGCTAGCGAGGCGGTGGGGCCAGCGGGGCGCACGGGCCAGCGGGGCACGGAGCCAGCGGGGACGCGAGGGCAGCGAGACAGCGGGGCTGGGCGCAGCCGAACGGAGCAACAGCGGGGTCAGCGGATCGGTAGGGTTGCGGCATCAGAGCAACTCCAACTGGACCTCTGGATCCACATCCGGTGGCCTCGGATGCAATGAATCGGCGGCGACGGCGGCGTGACAACGGCGGTGGTGGCACGACAGGGGAGACGGCGGCGGCTAGGGACTCACCTCCGTGCGGCGCGGCGACTTCGACGGAGGGGGACGAACCTTTCCGCGGGAGGGCGGCAGGGACGCGGGAGGGTTTCGGTTGTGGATGCTGAGCCCAGTCCGGTGCATGGATGTGGCGAGCCGGAGAGAGAAGATGCCAACCGCCGAATTTAGGGATGGCGGATGGCGAGCCGGCTGGAGCTCCTTTTTTGCGCCAAATCGGCAAATATGCCGATGCCGAGCCAGTTAGGGCCTTGGCTGGAGATGCTCTAATTGTTCTTCCAAGTCTCTGATGCCCGATAAGAATAATGCAAGTGCCCAGAATGGTTGCAAGTTGATACTCGCCTGAATCTCCTTTGAAGGGCACAATTAGACAAATACCATCATGAACAATGATGCCATAGGAATCTAAATGATAATTGTATGTACACATAAAATGCAGAAAAGGCAATATTTTACAGAATACATAAACTGACGCAACATAAAGCTGTTTGAATGCTTGATACTACAGACGAAGCAGTCCGAAGGGATTACTCTTCAGGACGAAGCAGTCAGAAGGGATTATTCTTCAGAACACAATGAACATGTCATTAACTGAGTGCTGCAATGGGTAAGAATGAAAAGCGAAAAGCGAACACACACATGCCATTTCCGTTTTGTCCAATAGTAACACATAATTGTCATATTCATGCAAACAAACGCGGATACGACAATACTAAGTATAAAGCAACCACTAGAAGGAAACTGCGTAAAGCCAAAGAGGAAATTTGAAACATGCATTCATATGAATTCTTCCTTGAAAAACAAAGGGTTCCATTTCTCTGCTGCAGCCTGCAGCAATAACCTTTTGTTATAGTAAATCAGCAAAAGCCATTTCTTATCAGCCACACAAGTCAAGAATGATTATCACTTACACAGGACAGCAAACCAAATCACCCGCGTCAGCAAATATGACTGAAAAGAAGGAAAAAGGACAACCCTGCCTACTAATGCCAAACAATGAGGTATAGGATGCAAATTGAACAGGACGGCAAGGCATATAGCATGTTAAATGAACAATTTAACTACAAATCTGTTAATGCTTGCCCTAAACACCAATAGGAAACAACGGAAGGAATACCACAGAACTGAAACAACATCAACGCATACGACAGGTTTGTAGCTTATAAGCATATATGACGATTGTGGATCACAAAAAGCACATCAACAGCGCTACTGGTCCTGGAGTCGAACATTCTAACAAAGAGGAACTTACTCCATTGTCACCAACACTAATCCTAGAGCAGCTAATTACTGTAACAACTCAGTTCATTGTCAAATCCAGCTTCTAATTAGTGAATCATCTGTTCTATCACTTGAACCAACTCAGCACACATATCAGGTGTGTACAACATACGTAACACCGAAGCAATAGCAAGATTAACCTCCTCCCATTGCTTAAACTCATCATCCATGTTGAGCTTCTTTGCTCCTTTCTGTCCCACCACTGACAAAGCTAGAATGAAGAAATCAGACCCTGAGGATTTGTAGTTTATTGGCGAATGCAATGGCAACCCAGTCAGGCTGGGTTGCTGACCACTGCAGCTGCTCAACCTCTGCGCCTGCTGTGTAAGCCAGTATGGGATCAAGACCCCCCTCTGCTGCAGCAGTGGCAGCAGCATTGCCATTTCCGTTACCACCACTATTGTTCCCAGTGCCCATGGAGGATAGGTCCCATATCAGCGCCTGCGAGTCATCACCAGCCGTGCAAATGTGGCAAGAAGAGTGAGGCGCCCACGCGATAGCATTGACAGGGGCATGGTGGCGGTGGAGCTCGACCACCGGCAGTGTTGGGTAGCGGATGTCAAGCACGACCACCTTGGGGCTGTCCATGATGATGGTCGCCATGTACCTCGGGTCCTGCTTGTTCCACCCCAGCCTAACCAACGGCGTGGGCGAAACGGTCCCACCATCAGCAGCAGCAGAATTGGAGCCGCCACCAGAACTACTCTCGTAGATAATTGTGGAATGCTCCTTATCCCGAAGATCAAAGACGCGCACAGAGCCGTCGGCAGAGACAGATGCGAAGACACCAGCGCCGCCCCATGCGATGTCGTAGACCTCCTTGTCATGGGCGATGAGTTGGGTGTCGACGGCCTCGCGCTCGACGTCCCAGATGGTGCAGGTGGTGTCGATGGACGAGGTTCCGATGCGGCGAGGGTCGGCGTCGTTCCAGTCGAAGGAGGTGAGCGGGCCGCAGAAGTCACTGTTGCGGTTGCCGTTGAGCTCGCAGCGCAGCTCGACGCCCAGCTGCTGTCCGGCGGCGGCGCCCACGCCGTTGCAGCGGACGGAGCCGGAGTTGGAGTTGGCGGCGTTGGCGGAGTCGTCGTCGTCCGTGATGCGCCAGATGCGGAGGAGGTCGGCGGAGGTGGCGAGCAGGTCGGGGCGGAGGGCCTGGGGGTCCGGTACGAACATGGTCTTGGTGGGCGGGAAGTGGTGTTCGAAGGAGAGGACGGGGGCGATGTCGCCGGAGGACTCGTCGAGTTGGACGATCTCGACGCGGTTACCGAGCTGCTCGAGGAGGCTGGCGATGGCGAGGCGGTACTTCTTGTCGCGCCGCACGCTCCAGTTCATGCCGTAGATGTGCCACCCGGCCTCGTAGGTGTAGATCTCCGACCGCTTCGCCTCCCCGCCGCCGCCGCCGCCGCGGCTCCCGCCGTTGCCCTGCTCCTGATCCGCCCACCCGTCGCCGCCGTCCCCGCCTGCGCCGCTGCCACCCATGGCCGCTCTATTCGAGGGAAGGGAATCGGTGGGATGCTGATTTAGTTGAATGAATCTTGATAAGGAAATGGAAGAGTGGTGTGCGGTGGGGTGAGGTGAGGAGGTGCGGATTTGGGGTTTTGGTCAGGACGAAGACCCCGACCCGACGACAAGGTCGCAACGAAATAGGGCTCCGGTACCTGTCTTCTTCGCGTTCATGCGGTTGAACTGGGCCGGGCTTTTGGTAAGAAGAAGGTAATGGTTAAATGGGCATTGCCTCATGTTTGGGCCATGAGGGACAGAGAGCAACAGATAGGGGTTAAGGAAGGATAAATAATGGAAGGGTGATCTCTTTTGGTCTCTATAGCATAAGATGTAATTAATTCAATAGTGTATTACAAAAGTTAATATAAAAAGGTAGCAAACCGAAAAGACGGAACATGCCACGTATAGAGAAAACCAAATATTACATAGTCTAGGTGTGCACATCACTTAAATTAAAATATACATTCTTTGGTAAACAACTCCTACCTCTTGGCTCTAGCTTTCATCGGTTCTCTGTCTTGCAAATGCTGTAGAGATAACCAAGAACACAACCGGTTGATACATAAGAATACAATCTATAGAGAATTGAAGAGTTTTTTAATCAAACACCAAATCATTACTCCATAACCAAATTGATCAACAAAGCGCGACAACGCCTACATAACTAAGTGAATGCAAAGGACTATGTAAACCACTTAGGCAATTCCCAAAAATATGTGCTACGCTTTGTGGGGGTGGAATAGAAAAAGTAAGGCTGGCTAAAGGCCAAACAACACGAGCAAGGGGATAAAAAGGTAGATGTTGAATTATTTGATCATGGTTGTAGAAATTGCTTCACTTATCGACTTGCCAATTATGCTTTGCTAAATTGCCCTTAGCAAAAATCACCCCTAATAAGATACCATAAAAAAATCTTAATTATGGTGGTAGCTTTAGTTTCCAAATATGTTTACGTCTTGATTAGAACTAGGAATTTCCAAAAGCCGTGTACATAGAGTGTATGTAGCTGCCATTGGGACCTATCCCTCACCGAGTTAAGAGAAACACTTGCCACTTTTTGGACTAGTGTTGTCCAGGCTGTCAAAGGAACAGAGCTCATTACCTCGGCAACCGTAGCATGTTTCTTCCTAGCTATGTTGTAAAACCTGGGAAAAGAACTGCATAAGGGAGTATTGTCTAACCAATTGTCCTCCCAAAATCTTACTTTCTTACTTCCGTACTGCAATTGCCTTGAAAAGAGCTAAACCGGAAGAATTGATCCTTGACTTTCATCAACCCTTTCAAAAAATGGAAACCGTGGGTTGGGCATGCGCATGTGACAAAGGTTGACCTTTCATATATTTATTTCTAAGTAAATCTTGGTAGGTGCCCTTGTCATTTAGTAACTTGAAGAGCCACTTGCTTAGCAATCATGAATTTTTGAGGTCTAGGTTTTGAATACCAAGTCTTCCTTGATCCTTCGGTTGATAGAGAATGTCCCATCTAGCAAGTCTACATTATGGTTATGTGCATCACTTTGCCAGAAAAACATGGATCGATAAAAACCTAACCATTTTCTGACCCCTTTTAGGTAGTTTAAAAAATGACATCATAAACATAAGCAACCTGCTCAAAACTGAATTGATTAGGACGAAACGGCCACCGGAGGACAAATTGCAACCCTTCTAGCTACTCAGTTTTTTTCTCAAACCTATCCTCCACCCCCTTCCAATCCCTATTGAGCAACTTCCGGAAATTAATCGGTATTCTGCGGTATCTAAAAGTGAAGGTGCCCACATCACAACCGAATAGTTAAGTGTAATGGACCTCGAATTCCTTTGCATTACCAAAATAGTATAGCTCCCTTTTGTGAAATTGATTTTTAAACCGAAGAGTTGTTCAAAGGTGCATACTAAATCGATGTCCATGAATAGGATCGTATCATCCGCATATTGAAGTACGACAAACCATCATCAATGAAATGAGGGACAACTCCCCAAATCTGCCCACACTCTTTAGCATGGGAGATGAAGATGGCCAACATATTTGCCACATATTGAAAAGAATAGATGATAGAGTGTCCCTTTGATGGAGACCGTTCTTAGTTTGAAAATAGTGGCCACCATCATCCGTAACCATAACAGCCACGCTTTCGCCCTAGATACAACTATCAACCCAGGAGCACCATGTCGGAGAAAACCCCTTCATTCGCAGAGAGAGCCATTTCACTTTTTCATACACTTTCTCAAAGTCGATTTTGAAAATGATGCCATCAAGTTTCTTAGTATGTAGCTCGTGGATGGTCTCGTGAAGGTTAACTACTCCTTCCAGAATATTTCACCCAGGAAAAAAATCTGAGTGGGGCTTATAACTTTGTGTGCAATTGTCGATATACCATTAGTCCCTATCTTGGTAGAAAATTTAAAGCTCACATTTAAAAGGAAAATTGGTCTACATTGTTGAATCCATCGTGCATCCACGCCCTTTGGAAGGAGTATGATATATCCAAAGGTAAGGCTGAACAAAGGTAGGAGTCTGCGTTGAAAATCTCGAAAGATAGCCATAGGATCTTCTTTGATAACATCCAGAAAACCTGGTAAAATTCTGCTGGAAAACCGTTAGGTCTGGAAGGGTGCTTAGACTACGCTGGCCATGGTACCAATGGACTTATCAAATGAAGCCTTAGGTCGACACCAAGCTGCCATGCGATGATGCAGACATGGCTCTTTTTAGGGCTTCCACGGCAATCACAATCGGAGACGGGAAAAAACTCTCTTTTGGCATGATAGATCGATTTGCGACTGCACGCTCAAATGCAGGGCCCCAGGGCTCTTCAAAATCGTAACAAGAAAAAATAGAAATGTTGCGACTGAACTCAACAACAACACCTAGATCTCTACAATTGCTGCGATGAATTCTTTCATTTTGATGGCCGAATTAGTTGACCTTTGGGCCCTTTTGCGAAATGTTAACCTTGACCACCATTCTTCGGACACCATCCGGTGGATTTGGAATGGAAGTGGGGTATACACAACCAGTTCCGCATACTCAATTCAATTTTGCGGCTCCTATCCACCTTTCAAACCTGCCAAGATTTGGAAAGCGGCCACCGAGCCAAGGTGCAAACTCTTTGGTTGGCTCGCCCTTCAAGGCCACACACTAACGACGGACAACCTAGCAAAACGTGGGTGGCCTCATGATCCTCTCTGCAAGTTATGTGGGACAAAACCTGAAACTACAAAACATATCTACATCGGATATCCTTACACTGGACAGGTTTGGGCCAAAGTTAGTGTTTTGAACGACGTCCAACCTAGGCCGTTACTAGTGAGTTTTTCATCCCCAGATGTTTGGTGGGAAACTCTACTTAGCTCTACCTCCAAGGAACTCCAGAGACGGCGGAGCGGCATCATTCTCTATGTGTGGTGGAACATTTGGAAAGAACGCAATCGGCGTATATTCTCAAATGTCTCCGTAGATGAAGAACGACTTGCATAGATCATTCAGGAGGACATCAATTGTCGCCCATGGGCCATGGCTATACAAAGTAGTACCACTAGTATTGAGTAATCCATTTTTGTAGCCTTCGGAGTGATTATACTCCCTCACCTTGTAATTAACAAACCCTTTCATTTACAAGGATGGTAGCACTCCTGCCAGTTTTTTTTTAAAAGAAAACTGTTAGGTCCCTGGCCATTATTATGTTCCATTTGGAACACCACATCCAACTTCTTTTTCAGTAAATTCTGCCGTAAGTATAGAGTTATCTTCCTTGGAAACCTAGGGTATATCATCTTTCAATGACTCAATCATAGAGAAATGTTTGCATTCGTGAGATCCAAACAGACCCTTGTAGTAGCAGGTAATATAATTTTTCACGAGCATGTTCTTGTATAACCCCTCATTCTTTTTTAATTGGAAAATGTGTTGCTTGTGGTACTTACCGTTAGCAATAAGATAGAAATACCGAGTATTACTATCCCCTTCTAACAATCTTTTTACCTTAGCCCGCTGGTACCACTTCTATTCTTCTTCTCATAAAAGTTAAGCTAAGCCATCATTAGCCCGCTGCTTGAGATCAATCGTAGCATCTGACAAAGGATGAAGCCTAGATTTCTTATCAAGCTCATCAATAATGGCCAAGATTCTATGTTTTTCCTTCCTATAAAGCCCACTAGTATTTTTTGCTTATCCTTATAAAAATTGTTGGAGAGTGCGAATCTTTGAAAGGACCGAAGGTGCCGACTAGAGGGGGGGTGAATAGGAGGCTAACAAAAATTACTTCTTTTAACTAGATTTATGGTAAAACATACCAACCCGTGGCTATGCTACCTTCGTACACCTCTGGACACGACGGTCCGTTTCTAAGAATTTACCACCTGAAATATGGGGTGTTATCACCTTTTCTTTTTAAAATCCTAATTTTACTACGGCAGGGCTAAGCATGTATATATATATGTATATTCTCTACCCTAAGTTTTTCCTGTTATATTTCCGAAATATGAAGTCCTTAGGGCTACAAGGAGTTTAGGGTCGGACTAGGGTTTTCTAAACATCGGCATAGCTACGCTACATAAAATAACGATTATAAAACATAGCATGCATGTTTCAAAATCAAAATAACATTTCGTAAACCTGGGTTACAGCATGATCAAGGGCGGAGAGCTTGCCTGGCGTTATCGGCCGAATCTCGGTCACAAACTTGATATGACAACATCGGGGATCCTGCGCGTGAGGTACCGCCGCGTCGCAACTACACGTCGAGAAAAATAGCGAATCACCAACGGTGCGAGGAAGAACCATTTAAGAACCAAAATACACTCATGCAACATTTAAAACCATGCATTGCTCTTAGAAGGATGCTAGGGTTTTCAAAATGTTGCGATGGAATTAAATCGCATGAGGTAAAGGTTTTGACGTATAAGAAAACTAGGGTTTGCATGATTAAGATCACATTAGCTTTTATAAGTTGTTAGCTTTCATATAAAGGTTGGGGTCGAGAGAGCATTATTCATGCTTTAGAGATTCTATAAAATTATATGAAAGTTACTAGTAAGCTTAAGATGATATGCGACTAATGGATTTTCAAATTCCCTTACCGCTTTTATTGTTTAAAGGTTTTGAAGTTAAGAGTATATTGAAGCCGGCATTACATGGTTGGTTTTATGCAACAAGGGATTAACCAAGATAAAGTAGGCTAAGGGAATAAACAGCATGTATATGGGGCAACCTGCCTTTGTCAGGCCAAAGGGGAATTAAAGGAAAGTTAGAGGAAGGGGATTAGGCGGTGCCGCGGCAGTAGTAAGAGGGTAGTGGCAGCAGCCGTGGGCTGCCGTGGCAGGAGCAGGGAGCAGCGGTAGTGGCTTGCCGCGGTAGGGGAGGTGTTGCCGTGGGGGAGAAGTGGCTGCTGCGGCAGAGGCAAGGCAGCAACGGCAGCTGCTGTGAGTTGCCGTGGCAGGAACATGGTGGCTGCGGCAGTTGCCGTGGGCTGCCACGGCGAGGCGGGGTTGCAGAGGCAGCTACCATGGGCTGCCGCGGTGGAAAAATGGCTGCCGTGGTGGGAAAATGGCTGCCGCGTTAGGGGACAGCTGCTGCTGCGCTGTTGTGGCAGAGAAAAGGTTGCTGCAGCGCTGCCACGGTAGGAGAATTATTCTGCCGCGGCGGGGAATAGCTTTGCCACGGCGGGGAATAGCTTGCCGCGGTGCTACCGCGGTGGAGGAAGGACTGCCGTGGCGGGAGATGAGCTGCCGCGATGAGGAAAGGCTTGCCGCGGCAGCTGAAGGAGAGGCTGCCGCGTTGCTGCCGCGACGAGGAAAAGAGTTGCCGCGGGTTGCCACGGCAGAGCGAGGCGGCAGTGGCAGTTGCCGCAATACTGCCGCGGTAGGGAGATTAGCAGCGCGGGGCTGCCGCGGTACTGCTGCGGCAGGGAAATAGCTGCCACGGCAGGAGAAAAGTAGCTGCGGCAGGAACAAAAGGGCAATGATAGTGCCTTGCCGCGGCAGGGAAAAGTGGCAGCGGCAGCTGCCATGAGCTGCCGCGGCAGAGAAGGTGGCAGTGGGGCAGCTTGCTGCGGCAGGGGGTTTGGCTGCAGCGGTTTACCGCGGTAGGAGCTGGGCGACAGTAGCAGTAGCTTGCCGTGGCAGAAAAATGGTGGCAACGGGGTTGCCACAAGTTGCCGCGGTTGGGAAAGGGGGCATTAACTCCTTGCCGTGGCTATGGGGAGCTGTGGAATGGAATGAGGAGTAGGGAGAGGAGGTGAGAGAGGAGCAGCACCGGCTGGGAGAAGGGGGCACGGTAGCAAGAGGGGAGGTGAGCTGAGAAGCTTGGGCAGCTCGGGCACGCGCAGCAAGAAGAAACAGCTCGGCGAGCAAGCTAAGGGAGGAAGGAGCGGCTGGGCTTTGAGAGAAGAAATAGGAGAGGCAAGAGGAATGGAGCTCGGGGGAAGATCTGAGCTTGGGAAAAGGTGATAATGGCAATGGGGAAGCTCTGTTCCATCTGTTGGGAAAGTGCGGCAGGAGGAGATAGATGGCTCGGCATGGGGCAGTAGGTAAAGAAAGTAAGGTGCTGATGTGGCTGAAACTGAGTCGTGGCAGGTGGAGGGAGCTCAGGGAAAGAAAGAAAATGGGCTTGGGTGAAAGTAGAGGAGTGCATGGCTTGTCTGAGGAATGGGGAGGGGAGCTGCGCCTGCTGTGGAGAGAAGGTGGCGTGCAGCTCATAGGGTAGCTTGCCGAAGGAAAAGATAGAGAGGAAGGAGCTCACGCGTGGTTTACAAGGAAGCTCGGGCGTGCACAGCAGGAATGGGCAGGAGGAGTTGAGGAAGAAAAAAAATTGGGCAAGGGAGAGAGGAGCAGCTTAGATGGGGAGCTCAACTTGTTCTTAAATGCAGTGAACCAAGAGATAGGGAGGAAGGGGATAGCTTGTATAGAAGTAGCTCTAGCACAGAGGAGAAAGAGTGTGCTCGGGTATTCATGGGGAGGAGGATTCCGTGGGTAAGAGAAGCGAAAGAGGAGCTAGGGGAGCTTGGGTGCATGGCTGGTGGTAGGGGCGAGTAGCTCGGGTAGATGGGGAGCTGGCCGGAGCTTGAAGCTTGCTTGCTCCTCCAGCTGGGAATGGCTGCTCAGAGAAGGGGAGATAGAGCAGCTCGGGTGGCTGTGGAGGAGAAGCTTTGAGGAAGGGGAGAAGCTTGGGCTGCCATGGCTCAGCTACTTGGGGATAGAGTGAACATCTGTGCAAAGGAAAATGGCAGAGAGGAGGGTAGCTTGGGCGTGCTGTGGCAGGGTTGAAGAATTAGACGTTGGCTGCTATAGGGGAGGAAGAGGTGGCGTGAGGAAAAAGGGAAAGCAGGGAGAGAGGGCATGGCAGGGAAAACAGTGCTAGCACTGCCATGACAGCAAGGAAAGAAATGGGCAGCTAAAGGGAGAAGAGGGTGCTGTGTGGGATTGGTTTTCCCAAGGCAAAGAAAAAGGAGTGCTCAGTTGGTGCTGGTGGTGCAGTGGTACTGCTGCTTGGTGAAAGAAAGGTGGCGTGAGGAGCAGGCCAGCAATGCCTCAGCTGTAGAGGGAGGAGTGGAAAAGCAAAAGGAAAGGGAAGGATGGGGCTGACTGGTGGGTCCGGGACCATATGGCAAGGAGAGAGGAGTTGGTTGGTACTCACTAGGTATTCTTTGCAAATAGAGGGTGGAGTTTTCAGCAAGGGAGAGCAGGAGGTGCATGGGGATGTTTTCATAGGAATTCTGGTTTCCTATAAACGGAGACTGAGGTGGAGTTTAGTATAAGCCTCAGCTAATGGTTTGGAATATTTAGACGTGTTTGTGTTGAGCTCAGGGTGTTACTCTGTTAAAGTAATATTAGGAGTGCTATAGAGTTTTCGTGGCAAGCTTGGGAAATCTGCTTCCATATGCAATAATGGAGTTTGGCTACAATAAGCGAGAAGGGTTTTGGAGTCGAATAGCCAAGAAGAAGGGAAATACGAAATGCCAAAGGTCGAGGTTTTGCCAGGTACAAATGAAACACGTGCGTCGAGGAATATGCACATCGGCACTTGGAGGTACCAGAAAGAAAAGTGTAATTGCGGGGTAGTCGTAAGTATATACGGGTATACATAGTCAGACACAGGTATAGATATACTCACGGGGAATATACGGTAGCTAGGGTTGAGACCTGTTGTTCAAAAAGAGAGAGCTTAGGGTTTGCGTATATGCGTGCACATAAAAGCAGTATATATGTGCACATACTCATAATAGGACATGGCGAAGAAGATGGCAAAGGATCAGGTCATTCGGAAGAGATTCAAGAGGTGTATATGCTTCAATTCCACAGAAGTACCGTGTGGGCACTTAGCGGCAGATGTTGGTTTAGGTTGCACCGGCGAGATGGAAGGGGAAAGGAATATCGAAGGTGTATTTGTGGCGGGAATGCAGGGACGAATGGCCCCGCATGGAGACAAGATGTAAAGCGAGGGTTGTTCTCCTTGCCGGACAGAGTTTTGACAAAGCAGAGATTAAGGAAATGGAACAGAGGCGAAAGATTTTGGTTGCCTTGCTTTAGAGTTTTGCAGATGCATGATTTGAGCAAAATTTTTAATTTGGTGTATTTTAATTAGCATTATTAGCAAAAAGTTTTTGTTGGCCCTAATTTTCAGGTTTTGGAAATCAGGGTGTTAC
>JAGXJF010002976.1:0-13187 GCA_019208055.1 Stipa capillata | reverse complement strand
AGAAGCTAGGAGCACAACGTATAGAAGCTTCTAGACGTCCGAGTCGTCCGAGTATAGTGTTGTAGACCATGTCGAAGTCGATGACCTCGAAGATGCATTCTTCTGTTCGGAAGTTATCACGAGTTCCGAATGTAAGAGGTAGCATGATTTGCCCGATCGGGTCGTGCTTTAATCCTGGAACAATTCCGTAGAAGCGCTTGACAACGGGCCTAATCGTTGAGCGGGGAACCTGCATCTTGTCAAGTGTAGATACTAGAATGAGGCTGAAAGAGCTACCTCCATCTACCAAAACTTTGTGCAGCATGATGTTGCGAACCCGGGGTGACACGATTAGGGGATATCGTCCCAGGTAGGGGCAATTGTCGAGGCAGTCGGTTGCATTGAACACAATGGTGGTTGAAGCCCACTTCAATTTGGAGGGTGAGGGACGAGGATGGACGGCTAGAACGTCGCGTGATATTTGCTTGGCCTGCCTCTTGGAGTCGTATGTGGCTGAACCACCCCACATGTGATTTATCTGAGAGTTGAGGGCAACGTCGACTTGCTCGATGTCGATTTGCTCGATGTCGACTTGCTCACTATCTTCGACTTGATGTAGGTCTGGTGCATTTGCGAGCCAGTGGATATTTGTTCTGGTTGATGCTGTTGACATGTATATCCTCGTCCTCCAGATATTCTTCCCTGTTCGGGTTGTCTTGAACCCGGGGGTTAGGTTTATTGGCTGCTTCAGTGATTGGCCGTGAGAGCCACTGCGGTGGTATTTACACCAGTTGTGCTAGGTATGCTATTCTTCTGGTATCCAGTTTTTATCCAAGATTTCGCTGGCGGTGTTCCTCTTGGGTCTTGTCTTCCACTTGTTCAGTCGGTCTTCTCGGCAGTCGGATGTCTCTTTGTCATGGAACCTGGCCAGGACAGCCTCAGGGTCCCGTTTCCCCTTCTTTGCTGCCGACCTTCTTGGGGAGATCGCCTCGAGTCAGTGTCTAGGGAACGTTTCCGTCTTTCCCGGTCATCCGACCTGTGGAGGCCTCTGTTGATCTCTATGTTGTGGAGGCGTTGGTCTTCGTAGTTTGCTCGTGCTCGGAGAATTTCCATGAGCTCCGCTGTTACGTGGTTGAGCGGTGTAGACGTGGTCCAAGCATCTTTCGTCATGGACGGTAGCTTGGAAGGTTTCGAGTACTTCAGTGAAGGAAAGTCCTGGGACAATGTTGACTTTGCTTTTGAATCGGGTAATGAAGTCGCGAAGGCCTTCATCCCTTCCTTGTCGTATACGCTTGAACTCAGACCTCATGGTAGAGGCGTCGCGAGTGGTAGAGAAACTCTTGATAAACATGTCTTGGAACTGGGCTCAACTATGGATGGACCCCTCGGGTACATTCTGAATCCAAGCGGCTGCATCCTCGACGAGGCACACGGGAAGGAGGTTGGCCATTGAGGTGGTGTCCCCCCCCCGGTCGTTAGGATGTCTTGTGTAAATCTGATGAGGAACTCTTTCGGATCTCCTTTTCCATTGTACTCGAGGTTCTTGCTGGAATGTACGTGCTTGGGTATCCATGCTCCTCGTAGTCTGGGAGACAACGTGGGACAACCGGCGATGATACCGGGGACAAAGCCTTCGTCTTCCGATGAGTAGTCGAGGTAATGGTCGCGGCAGCGACGGTGATCATCATGGTCATGTGAACGGTGTTTGTTGTTGCGGTGGCAATCCTCCCATCCAGGATCGTCCATGCGAGCTTTGCCATGACGGCGGCAGTTATCATTGTCGTCTGCATCTTCATAGCCACGGTCGTGTCGAGAACTAGGTGATCGCGACTGAGTTCGGTTCTTTTTTGGAGAACGCTGTCGGGTTCGTGCTGTTCGTGTTGACTCTTCCACCCGCTGACATCTAGAGCCAGTGTGCCGATCTCGTCTTTCCTCGGAGTAGCTTCGCGGCTCGCCATTCGGATCAGCGTTGTTGGTATCCTGGTCAGAATTGATTAGAACCCTAGATTCATTATGCATGGTCTCGGCAACATATTGGATGTCAGCAAGCACCCGCTCGTGTTCTTCGTAGAGTTGTCGGGTTGGATCATTGAAGCGATCAGATAATGCTTGTTTGATCTGGGCGGCAAGGACCCCCGAGTGAGCAGCCTTCTTCCCGGCTTCAGAGATCGGGGTAGCCGATGAAGAGGCGTTGATATCGGTTGAAGGGTGAATTGCCCGTGGTGTAGTTTTTGTTCCCGCCATGTAGACATGAGGGAAATCGTAGTCAAACCTTTCTGGAGTTCTGATGGAGCATAGACTTGAGCAATCTTCAGGGAAGGTATCGTCTGGAATATTCGATCCTTAACTGATGCGAGGAGAGTTGTCCCAGCAAACTGTACCTTGAACTCTGCAATGGTGTTGTCGCACAGCGGAGCGGAGACGCTTCCTGTTCAGATGGTGCCTGAGGTCGGCTGGATGTAACTCGATCTGATGATGACCAAGTCTGACATCAGTTTGTCGAGGCGCGATCTGGCGCCGGGTATGTTTGGAGACAATTGTGTTTCGTAGATCCCGTGGATCAGAAGCGTATGGGTTGAAGCTTGTTCGCCCACGTGGAGTATCGACGACTCGTAGAGCGGTAGGAAAAGGTTGATTGCTCACCATAGCGAGACGATGCCGAGGGTGGCAAGCTTCTGTTTGATCAGGAGGGTTGGTGCAGCCATTGCGGGATCCGGATGAAACATCATAGAAGTCTTTGTCGTCGAAGCCCGTGTACACCATCTTGTCGGTGAGTGTTGTCGGAGTAGACCCAAGCTGACGTAAGGGCCCCACGGTGGGCACCAGCTATCGATGTATGGTATACAGGGGGTACTCGTACAGCATGTATTTGTTCGGTAGCGGGGTAGAAACTTAGGTCAGCTAGGTACTTCGACACCGACTTTACCCAGGTTCAGGACCCCGAGTTGGGTAATAGCCCTACGTCCTGCTTTGATTAGATTGATATGCGGTATGGAATACCGATGATTACAAGGGGAACTCGGCGAGTCAGGAACTCGACGAGATCTAGCTTACAGAAAGAACTCGACGGGTAGGGAACCCGGCGAGATCGGTTTTGAGGCCAAAGGATTTTAGGGATGACTAATCGACTAGTGCTCGTAGATCTGATTGAACTTGTCCCCTCTTGGAGGGGTTCATGCCCTTTATATAGGCAGAATAGGGCGGTAACCCTTGTTGTTAGTCCTCGTAGTACACGAGTCGGACTCCTTCCTAATGCCATATCCTGGGTCCCCGTAGTACACGAGTTGGACTCCTTCCGTATGATGTGTCGAGAGTTGTTCTCCGATCCCGATTAGTACACACCGACTTGAGGCCTACGTTTTCTCCTAATCGGGCCTTTGGGCCACATCTTCTCACCGAGGCCCAGTAGGAACTCCACGGGCCTTTATACAGTAGTAGCACTACCCATCATCAAATATCGTTTGTATTGATTGGCAAGTATATGACTTGTTTGTGGAACTCATACTAACCTTGAATGATTATTCTAAATTGGTCCCTAGTCGGAACTCATGTGAGGACATATATGAATAATAGACTAGCATATGTATTGGTTGATGATCATGTTTCATGGGTCATGGACATAGAGATGTCGAACCAATTGTATGAGCACATGTTAGGGAATATGGGGTTGGACAGACCCAACTTAAGACACAATGTGTGTGCTATGTCCTTTGACCTGAGATTGTCGTATGTGCTTGATATGTGTAAATGACTTACTTAGTGGTTATCGAATGCTACTCCGTAACTGGGTAGTCATAAAAGTTGCCTTCTTGTTTGTCATGAAGCATGATGCGAGTCATGGTCAATCGAGATGGGATTTGCCTCTCTCTATGATGAGAGAGATATCTCAGGGCCCCACGAGTGATCGGATCCAGAAATGCATGATCGTGCTACTTAAGGATAAAGAGTTAACTTAGTAAAAGATTCCGAGACACATGATCGAGAAAGAGCTGTCAAGCTCGAGTTTGAGCTTGACAAATACCGTGAGGCAAAGGGAGTTGCATACATAACATTGTGATGGTTTGTCCGATACGATCTTTACGTACGTTTGGGAGTTGGCATGTCTTGCTAGGGGCCACTACCAATTAGTGACCGAGTATGAGTACTTGGTTCATGTCTAAACGTGCGTAAACTTATAGGGTCACACACTTAAGGGGCAGGAGCTTAATTCGGATTAGAATCCGAATTAAGACTAGGCATTGAGTCCTAATGGGCCTCTAACGTAGAAGCCCATTATGGGTACGTCTATATAAGAAGGAGGACGGACGTGTTAGGGTGAAGACAACTTAGAGTTCTTGAAACCCTACACTACCTCAGATAATACTTCTGCTACATGATCATCACTGACGGGCACGAGGAGGACCGTCGTTGATTAGAGGCAACACTGATGGGCGAGCTCATGCCCGTCAGTAGTAGTGATGCACAAGACGAGGCAGCCAACTTCTACTAACGGGCACAATATCCGTCCGTCAGTAAAAGTAGGACAAGAGGCGCAACTTGGCATCTCCACTGACGGACAACCTTCACTGACGGGCGCACCGCACGTGCCCGTCAGTGAAGATCAGATCTCCACTGACGGGTCCATTGTCGCCCGTCAGTGAAAGACCATTCGAAAATCTCCGCGCCTCGCCGCTCATCATCTCGTCGCTTCCGGATCAGAATCCTACTTCCCACCCTCTCATCCACCGTCCATCTCCACGCATCCGACGGTGCCCATCCACGATCCGTGTGACCGCGTCCCATTGGCTGTCGTCCCGTTGCCACGCCCCACATATATTCTCCCACCACGCAAGGGATTTCCCCACCTGCATCCATCCCTCCCTCACTTCCACCGCTGCCGTTTCCATCTCGTCTCGCGTTTCGTTCTCGTCGCCGTCATCGGTGGTTGGGTGAGATGGCTGGTCGTGGGAAGGCAATCGGCGCTGGGGCAGCAAAGAAGGCAACGTCAAGGAGCTCAAAGGCCAGGCTACAGTTCCCCATCGGCAGGATCGCGAGGTTCCTCAAGGCCGGCAAGCTGAGGTATGTTTCATCCAGATCTCGTCCATGCCTCGATTCTTGAGGCTTTTGTTTGTTGATCAGGTTCCTTCGTGGATTCTGATGTTCGGATGCTCTTAGATCTGATTTGGTTCTTATCCAGGTCCTGGAGCTGGCCGGGAACGCGGCGAGAGACAACAAGAAGACCCGCATCGTGCCGCGCCACATCCAGCTCGCCGTCCACAACGACAAGGAGCTGACAAAGCTGCTTGGTGGCGCCACCATTGCCAGCGGCGGCGTGATGCCCAACATCAACCAGCACCTCCTCCCGAAGGCCTCATCCTCCAAGGCCTCCACCGTCGACGACGACAACTGAGGCCCAGGCCTCCCCTCATTGTTTAAAAAATGTCCGAATAATACTTCCACTGACGGGCACAGGTTCCCGCCTGTCAGTGAAAGTCAGAGACGGATGCCCTGGAAGTACTTTCACTGACGGGCCGGAAAGTTCCCGCCCGTCAGTGAAAATCTGTCTCCACGGGCGGATCCTCCATCAGTGGAAGTAGCACTTCCACTGACAGGAGCTTACTGATGGGCAAGGAGCCCGTCAGTGATTGTTGTTTTTCGCCCGTCAGTGCTAGTGTTTCCTGAGGTAGTGCTAGCCGTCACCCCTCTCACGCCTAAAGTTACCCGCTCGGATCTAGCAATCTGGATGAGCGACGTTCCTCCCCGAACGTGTGGATACTTTGGAGGCATTGCAGCTGTGACGCTTGGTCGATCCGTCCAAGGGAACCGCGAGGAGGAGACGATCTGTTCGAGGGAACCGCAAGGAGGAGAAGGTAGTACGACTACAGCTGCTTCCGCTGCATCGACTTTACTTTCTCTACGGTTCTACGTGACAAGGGGTAATCTCGTGATCTACTGCTACAGTAATTCTTGGTTTACACGGTAGAAAATTTTATTTTACGCTAGTATAGCCTACCCGTATCTGTACAACACATAGCTTCTACCGTGCTAGAATGAACAACCACGACACATTGTGTCGGGCTAGAGAAACAGCGGCACTTATTTTGTATCGGGTAGATCATGAAAGAACGACGCATTTTTTTTGCCGTGGATGGGGTAAGTGCCGTGGAAAAACTTTTCCCGACGACACGTTTACTGATGGTCAATAAGTGCCGTGAAAATTGCCGACACCTAGTCACAATTGCTGGCACATATAAGCGAGTATCAGTGGTAATGATGTGTAAAATGTATGACTTGTAGAATCTATTGACGTAGTATATATGACGTCTAGTTAAAATGATGTTGACATTAGTATTAGTTCCATTGCTTACAAGTTACGAATAGCAGTACAATTTATTTTTATGCTTATTCGGTCGATGACCGAGACTACGTACTATGCAACAACTTGATCGCAAGCGCGTAGTACGCAACCGGGTCGTTGGGATGTTAATTTAACTGCTAGTACTATTCCTCAGGATCTCAACAACTAGTGTTAGGTCCGGCGCTTGCCGTCTGAACACAACTCGTCAGCTAACGCGCGGACAAAGAAACACGTAGTCAATCGACACAGAAACACGCGTATAATCAACCATCTCCAGTCCACACTGCCTTTAGCTGGCTGTGCGCTCTTGTGCAAGACCAGTAAGGCCCTGTTTAGGAGACTCGTAAATTTTTACACATGTAAATAGTTTATCCCTATAAAATACTTGGTACTACAAATACCCTTATATACAAGTGTAATTAAAATCCCTTGTAAACCCTGTTTGGGAGATTTGTAAATTTATACCCTTATAAACAGTGTCCAAGGTTTAACTCTACACTTCTTCAAGCTTGTAAAACGTGACATTAGCTTCAAAGTATATGACAAAAACATTGGACTGTACTAGACAACCATCTCCTACAACATCTAACACAGGAGAAATACGCACTACAGTTCGGCTGTGCTCAACGTCCAAGGTGCATGGTCTCTTAGTTCTTTCAACAGAACATGATTGCCTGAAAACAGAAGCCATTGCATGTCTGGCTGCGGCGCTGCTTCAGTTGTCATGATGATATGTTGGTAATATATGCTTCTGAAGATCATGGTTGCCTGAAACCTGCAGCAGCGAAATTAATTTGAAGAAATTATGCATCTGAATAGCTACTGAAAAAGCATGGAGCACAAAGGCTGGCTGGATTCCACCCTTTTGTAATTTATATCAGTCATGCCCTACAAAGCTTATCTGAGGAGCATTAGACTAGGAAAAACAGAAGTTATAATGAACTAATGATAAACGCTAACATAAGCAGGTGTATAATTTCCATAGAGGGGTTCATTGAGTCACTGTACTACAACAACAAAGAAATCATTATTGTGTTCATTCTTCACTATATCTTCAAGGAAAGGAAAAAAATCGTATACAATCAGTTCACTAGAAATCAAAGCCATAGATGACATGTATCTGAAAGTAAGGCCAAAACTGTGGACTCGAAGATATTCTCCAATGGGTGTCCATAAATGGAGGTGTGATAAGCTCAGATGTTAACGATGTAATTGCATCAAAGCATGCATAGATATGCCTGTGGATGGTTTCTGTGCTATGCTGAAATCGATCGGTCAAAGTTTAGAAACTAGCATTCCGGGAAAGCATATATATGAACATTCCTAATTGCTCCTCGACGGAAACACCTTTTGTATTTTGCAAAAGATTTTTTGTTCTAAGATGGTTGCAAAGTGCCTGAAAAATGTGGGACTCCATTCTAAGAATGTTACGACATCTGTCCGGGTGCCCTTCCAATAGCTCAACGATGTACTTTGCACCCGTAAGGATCGATGTATTGCATGGAGTCTTAATTCTCCTAGAAGCTTAGTATAACGCCGGGAAAACTAAAAGCATTATTTCTTCTTCTTCCTCCTCGGAATCGGTAAGAACAAGATTATCCATATTCAAATAATCCAAAAAAAATTCTAACAAATCAAGGTAATTTAATGAGAAAAAGTGAACCATCTATACATAGCTAGTATCACTACGAATTGAGTACCCAACTATACATTCAAGAGAGAATACTCTTCTAAGACAAAGAAGCCTATTATTAATGTACAATTGCACTACAAAACTTGGTTACCATGGGACCAAGATGAAATTAAAAAAAAATTACTCTTCCTAAACCTAAGGCACACCTGTTAACAATATAGGACGTGTGATGATTCTTTTCCTTGTAAATAAACTATATATGAGAACTTCCTTTTCCTAAGACAAGCACCAAGCCCATTCATACAATCAGTTTACTAGCAACAGATTAAACTTTGGCATAACAAATTCATACATGTTCCTAAAAATTCTTGCAAATAAGTTTATTACCAAAACCTCTCGTGTAATTTCCAATCTAGCTTATCATAATCCTTCTCGTAATCAACTCTTAACAAGAGACTAGTAGCTCGTTTTTCTGAACTATATCATGAATAAAACTCATGAGCCACTACTATTCTCAAGAATGTACCTACCCCTTATAAAAGTTGTGTGATTGCAATGAATCAGTCTGCACAATTTTGGACAGTCTTTTGGTCAAAACCTTAGTGAAAATCTTGTCAAGCAAACATATAGGACAAAATTTTAGGCATACTTTTAGCATCAGGTTCTTTATGTACAAGAGAAATCATAGCAAAATTAAGCCGGAGAATATCCAGGAGCAAAGTTAAATCTCTATAGCGTCAATGGGAGCCTGCTGATTGACTATACACATGAAGAAAAGCATCGACGGACATAGCAGGCAATAGATCGGCAAAGAAGCGGGAGGAGCATGCACTCGACGGCGGGGAACCTATCAGCGGAGTCCTGCACGCACTCGGCGGCGGGGAAGAGTGGATCCGAGCTAGGCAGCCGTCACTCAAGCGCGGGGAAATCGGGAATAAGCTCGACCACCTCGGCCTCGTCTCCTCACCTCCTCCTCTGGTTGCCAGTGGAGCAGGAGCAGGAGTAGGCGGCGTCTTCTCCGCCTCCGCCGAATCCCTCTTCTGCGGGAGGCGCCTTTGCCTCCACCACCACTGCCGTCGCGCCGCCCTCCCCCACTCGTCCTCAGAGTCCACAGCCGCCGCCCCACGCCGCGTGGCCCGCAGTGACAGGAAGCGCCGGCTCCTCCCCGCTGGGACAAGGAGTCTCTGGGTTCTCCAACTCCCGCTCCGGAGAAGCTCAAATCTGGCGGCAAGGAGTTGCGTCGGAGGATGGTGGCGGCGGCGAGGAGGAGGAGGAGGCGGCGGCGGGGGGGAGGAGGAGGAGGAGGAGCCCGACTTTCATCGTTTTTTCTTTTAGGCCGTGCGTGGTGCGTTTTCTTTTCCGGGGGTAAGAGGCCCAAAACCGGTCCAATACAGGGGAATAATAATACGAAAACGGTGATCCAAACAGCCCAATCCAGTCCAGCACGAAAAAAAATTCAGACCCATATTTTACATCAGTAATGGGCCGAAAAACGACCATCCAAACGGGCCCTAAGTAGTTCGGCGAGTACGTAGCATTATCATTGTTTAGTAGTAGCCATATGGCCAATTCAACTCTACGCCACCTTTTTGGCATGTGTGCCTAATGTCTAAAGTTCAAATCCCAGTAACTACTACTCCTCCGTTCTATCATTTAAGACGCCTACATAAGGTTGAATTCTCGTCACAAATTTTTTGTAACATAGTTTTTTCATAGAAGGCACAACCGTAAAAAACTAATTTAAATAGATGATATCAACATATTGTTAAACTAACTATCGGACAAAGAGAGTAGTTAGATGTGTTTATTTGTGTATTTTCGAGATTTAATCTTGTAGTCTCTTGGTTCTTGAGACTGGACGATTACTAAGTTAACCAGATGCACCCTTCGCTTCAATTTTACTTAGTGTCTCAATTAATTTTGGGTCTAATGCAGAGAAGAACGAGCGCAACACACACGCCTCAAGGTAATTAGGGAGACCGTGTTGAGAAGAATTAACCAAATGGGGGATGTGTTCTTTTGTGTATCATCTTGCACAATGCCTTAAAGCAAGGTACTAACATAACCATGCATATAACCAAATAAGACACTACGTTGACAACCTATGACACTAACCAAGATATGAATAGTTTCAAATGAAATACTATAATCAAACAAGACATAAATTTTAGAGAGTGTCTATTTCTAAGTCAACTTAGAAATAACTATTTCTAAGTCAATGATCCTAAACGTTGATCCTTGATCCAATAGTTAATGGGGTAGTTGCACATTTTAGAAATCATGTGTATCTTACGTTCTAGAGATGTGCAACTGATCAGAATTGAGCAGTTGCACATTTTCTATATCTAAGTTGTACATTTTTTTGTGCAACTGAGGTAAAAAAATGTGCAACTCAGGCGACTGAGAAATAACAAATTCTCAGTCACCTGAGAAATAGCAATTCCGTAAAATTTAATTGACTATATATGATACACTAGGTATATGTAAAGGTCTGTGAGTGTTCAAAAGATGGTTGAGTGGTGACTGGTGAGTATGGCGATGGGTTGAGGCTCTGTCACTAGACTCGTGGTCCGTGGGCTGTTGGGAAAGTTAGGTTGAGCGGCCAACTGGCTGAGTTTGCAGATGATTTAGATACTATTCAGATTATTATTGGGATAATAACTAGATAAATACGGATAATATTAGATACGGTTTAAATTATATTTATATTTTTATCCGATACATACTATTCGTATCCAATACTGTATTGGATGAATATTCAAAAAATCTATCCAAATTGTTATCCCAAACTTTCAGTCCGCATACAATCCAAACCACTTGCACTTTTAACTAGAAAGGGACTTCTCGGTTCTTTCAAAAAAATTATCACCGGTGATAAGGAATCAGATTCTCACTTCACAACGATGTTTGTTTTTCTTTCGTAAAATCAAAAAACACGCTGCTTTCCTCGGTTTGGATTCAAACAAATCCTATCGCCGAGTTAATGTACTCCTGAACTAACAACATATTTTGAGATCAAAATTATGTTGCCGTTAACCATTTAATTTGTAGAACCAGTATCGAGCACTACTTCCAGAAAAGAAGTAATCGCACACACGACGCGGTCCACGCGTGTAATCTACTCAGCAACGGGGAGCACGCCCATCAGCCGGACAGGACGCCCCCGGCAGCGAGGTACTCATACGACGCATCCCGCCGCACCCCGGCGGCGACGGGGGCGCCGGCCATGCTGGTCCCGGCAACGGCGTCTTCGGCGCGAGCGCGCGGCTTCTCGCAGCCGTCGACGCCGCCGTCCTCCCCGTCGTCTTCCTTGGGCGGCAGCTCAGCGCGGCACATGGGGCAGGTGCTCCGGATCCCGAGCCACGGCGCGATGCAGCCGGCGTGGTACCAGTGCACGCACGGCAGCCGCACCACGGCGTCCGCTACCGCGATCTCCTCAGTGCACACCGCGCACACCGTGCCGGCCACGCCCGGCGTCGCGCGCACGGCCGGCGGCGGCTGCGACACCGGCGCTTCCGCCCGCCCGCCGCGGCCAGCGTTGGGGGGAGGGTCGACGGTGAAGGACTCCTCGTCGACGTGGTCGACGACGAGGGGGTTCCGCCCAAGAATGGAGGAGAGGAGGTACCTCGCCGTGATCCAGTCGCCGTCGTCGTCCATGTCCAGGAATTTGCTCAGAAAGATCTCAAGAAGTAGAGAAAGAGAGAGGAGAGATGGGAATAAGGTGAAGGGTGAGATTAAATAGGCGTTGTTTGCTGTGAGAGGCTGAGAGTCTGTCCTTTCTTTTCTCTCCTTTCTTTATTGCGAAAGCTGTTGCTGGAATTACAGATTAATAATTAACGACTCTATTTAGGCGTTAGCTTATCTCTTTGCCCTATCCTAGTTTCGCAGTAATCTCCAACTTACCTGGCCACTGGATAAAATTATGTTGGAACAGCGATGGCTAACTTTAAACGGAACAAATGAAGGTGTTAGCCTCACGTGATCAAATGCATAAAACCCATTGCTTAGCTTGTCAAAGCGATTCACATTGGAGGTCGTATTTTTTCACTTTAAGAGTGGTTTTTTTGTCCAACCTTCTCTTTTTGAAAAGAGAGGGGTTTTCTCAGGGATAAAGCCAACACTATGGCATGGGGTCATCTGACTATAATAAAATTAGATAAATCTTATTGTAAACTACTGTTCATCAATAGAGGAGAGGAGGTAAACCCATGGTGTAAATAGAGATGACCCCATTGGGGCTCTCAGCTGGCTTTTCGCCCCTGGGTTTTCTGTTTAAGAATTGCTTTGTACAAGAGAGATGACTGAGTTAGTATTCTAGCTTAAATTATGCACAAATTTTGTTGCTTATGCTAGCACATGTCTAAATTATGAGGGGCAAACTGTTTTAACCAAATGAAAGCTTCTAACTCCATATTTTGGTCCATCCCTTAACGTTTAACAGGAAGGCAAACAAGAGTGGAGAGGACGCAGTGATCAATTGGATAATTTTATTGACCGCGCAATGACTAGGACAGGACAGGAGATGGTGGGGGTGCAAGATAAGAAAGAGTTGCAGCAGCACATCGATCTTGGGAAAAGAAGCTGGACGTTCCGTCTTGGTGTTTGTGACCATGCGTGCATGGCGTGGAGGAGCTATCCATCCATCCGGCTCAATTCTATGGAGGATCAGAGAGGGTTGGGTGCATGGACAGAGTCCAGGGAGGCAAGGAATAACTCTGCCATCTACGTGGAAGCATACGTCCACGCGGACCACGTCAGGACTGCTTGTTTGAGGGGGATTATTATGTTATGTTATGTTATGGTCACCAGCATGGACGGATCTATTGTAGGGGGATTATTACCTTACGTTATGGTCACGAGCATGGACAGATCTAGGATTTTTTGGCTTAATTATCCCTTCAGACCGATTTTTGACAAAAATGACTGGTTTGAAAATCCAATGCCAAATTTGACACCGTGACAGGCTGGATAACAGCCACATGTCACTTATCGTGATGTGGTCCACGACGGAAGCTATCGAACCCCAGAACCGCGATAGGCCTGCGACAGCAGTGGGCTCTGTGCACGAGCGTGACAAACCGCCTGTCATGTCGCCCCCCTCCCCCTCTGACTCACTGCCACACCGCGTGACCCACAAGACGACAACGCCGCGTGGCCCAGCATGTCGCGCTAGCAAACCATGATATGTTCGCGTGGCCCGGCCTATCACGGTGGCAGGCCATAACGGTTGCGAACTGG
>JAGXJF010002975.1:0-40801 GCA_019208055.1 Stipa capillata | reverse complement strand
CAACCACGATGATGAACTTCAGCATGAGATGCAATGTATTCCATGAGCTAGAGGATTCGAAATGCAAACTAACGCAACTGGAATCAGGTTAATCGGAGTCTGGACGCTTGAATTATCGCGATCCGAATTTCTCCGGGGGTTCGGGGAAACCCTAAATGGAGTTTTTAGACATTTTCTTCTTTTCTAGCATGCAAACATGGATGAATATGATATGATTGAATATATTTCATTTTTCTGAACATTTTGATATATTATTTGCATTTTTCTGAATTAGGATAAATTTTCTACGAATTTTTGAAGGTTTAATTCATTTAAATTCCCCTTTTTGTATTTTTCTCACTAAAGAATTTCAGGAAATACTTTGATTACTTAATCTAACCCTAGCTACAGAGAATGACCAGTGGGCCCTGGGGTCAACTAGGGTCAACATGAATAGAGCCTATGACATGTGGGGCCTACCAGTCAGCTAATTCTCTTTTTCTTTTATCTTTTTCTTGAATTCCTACAGCTGGGACCCACGCGTCATACACACATACCAAATAAGCTCATTAATTACACTGCTCAGCATTAATAACAGTGATTAACATGTCTGATTAGCAATCATGAGCAATAAAGGAATACAATTAAATGCACTAGCAATTAATTAAACTACTAACTAAACCCTAACTAATTACCTAACAAAACTAACTAACCGGCTGTCTAAATGGGGCATTAAGCCCTAACCAATTAACTCACCTAATTAACTAATCTAACCTACTAACTAATCCTAACTACCTTGCTAACTGGCCGGGAGCTCAGTTGGACCGGGTGAGGCCGGCGGTGAGGAGGGCGGGGAGGAGGCGGCGGCGCAGCTCACCGTGGCGACGGCGGCGAGGTCCAGAGGAAGTAGCGAGGCGCAGGTTGACACCGGCGACAAGCTCGACGGCGGTGGAGGCTTGGGGAGGCGGCGCGATGGAGCGAAGGTCGGAGGAAGGAGGCGACCGGGGCGACGATGGCAAGGACCCGGGGCGGCGGGGATGGACCGAGAGGGAGCGGCGGGCTCGAAGTGGCCGGGACGGGCTCGGGACCGAGGCGGCGAGTCGGGTGGCGAAGAGGTGGTGGCGACAGAGCTCGGGGCCTGGGGCGGAGACGGCGAGGAGGGCGCTCCGGGGCGGGCGGCGTCGGGAAGAGCGGGGAGCGGCGGAGGGGAGAGAGGCCAGCGGCGGCGACTTGCGGGCGGGGCGACGAGGAGCGGCCGGGCTCAAGGAGGGCCGAGGCGACGGCGGCGGGAATGGCGGCGAGCTCCGAGCGGAGGAAGAAATGGGGGGAGAGGGGGCGAGCGGGGCAGCCGAGAGAAGGGGGGGCGAGTGCGCCGAGAGGGAGGGGGTTTTAGGGGAGGCCGGCGGGACAGCCGAGGGAGGCACGGGCGGGGCGGCATGCGTGCCACGCATGCCGGTGCGGTGGCAGTCGGGTGAGGGAAGGGGTGCGGGGAGAGAGGAGGGAGGAAGAAGAGCGGCGGGCAGGCCAGGGCGGGCCAGGAGAGAGGAGCGGGCCGGGGGGGGAAACAGGCCCATGCGGGGAGGGAGATGGGCCAGAAGAAGGAGGCCCAGCCGGGGTAGATTAGGTTAGGTTTTATTCTTTTTCTTTTGATTTTTGATCTCTAAATGCCTTTGCAAATTTTTAAACCAATTCAAAACTATTTCTTCGGTTCCATTCAAATTCTAGAATTCCTTTTATTTCTTTCGAATTCTGTTTGTAAGTTCAAACCAAGTTTCAAATTCAATTATTTTTAATTTCATGTTTTACTCAAGGTCACCATTAGTTTCTTGTCTCCTTTTGATCTTGTTTTCAAATTTCAATTTCGATTAAAGCATAACCCAATTCCAAGCCCTTGCAATGCATTTGAAACTCTAATTTAAAGATTTGTTCAAGCTATGCCATGCCATGCTATGTCATGATGCACAATCCAAAAGTAACTGAAAAACGGGGATGTTACATCGCCCCCGACCCAGAAGTGGCGGTAAGACGGGCGGCGTCGGTGGTCGTCAGGCGGTGACACAAGTGCGCGGTGTAGAGACGGTCACGGCACGGTAGCACGTGAGGTCACACCCGCCCCCCACTAGTTCGAATGGTGACGACGACAGTGATGCGCTGGGCCGCGGTGGCTCGGGATCGGGCCAGCGACGGCGAAGCGGTGGGAGTGCTGGGCCGGGGCAGGCCGGCACGGGCATGGGCCGGCGACGGCAAAGCGGCGGGAGCGCTGGGCCGGGGCAGCCTGGCACGGGCTCAGGCCGAAGATGGCGAAGAAGCGGGAGCACTAGGCCGGGGAAGCCTGGCATGGGCTCGGGCCGGAGGTAGCAGAGCGACGACGCGCTGGGCCGGGCTAGCCCAATGCTCGGGCCAAAAGCGGCAAAGCGACGTAGGGGCAGCCCGGCAAGCGCTTGGGCCAAAAGCGGCGGCCCGGCACAGACTCGGGCCAGAGGCGGCGGCGTGCTGGGCTGGGCCTGCGCAGTGCTCGGGCCAACAAACTGCCCCGTATCGCCGCCAAGAAGCAATGTGGAATATGGTGGTGTAGAATGGAACAAGAACTCGAAGAACAAACTTGAAGTGGATTGGCTTGATGTGGGGTGCCGTCCTACCCTTATATAGGCAGGGACAACTTACAAGTGAATATACATTGCTGCCCCTAGGCAGGTTAAGGTCCTGCCCTAGTGTAGAGTACCGTACATCGGACGAATCGGTATTCTCCTCCTCGTTGTTACCTACTATATGTGCTGGCATATCCATGATGCGCCTCGCCGGTACGGATCGCCTCCGTGCTTGATCCTTTTCTGTCGACCCTAGTCGGAGGTGGGTTCCTTCAGACCGGATGTGGACCATCCCAACCTCGCCCCGAAGGGGGAACGACCTCGACCCTCGCCCCAGGGAAGACCTCGGCCTCGCCCTGGGGGATCTCGGCCTCGCCCTATGGAGGATGACGTTCCTAGGTCCGGCCGAAGTGGAAGCGCACTCTGGCCTTGCCAGGGGGATGAGGGCGATGTGCTCTGGCCTCGCCGGGCCACCTCGCCAAACGCCCCAGGGAATCTACAAAGGACACTAAGCAGTTAGCAGGTGTAAAGGTGGAAATGCAAAGAGGGGGTACCTCGTCCCGAACGACTCGACCGGACTCCCCCAACAAAAAGGAGGAAGGAGAAAAGAAAAGGAGGAAGAAGAAAAAAGAAAAAAAGAGAAGAAAAAAAGAGAAGAGGAAAAGAAAGAAGAGAAAAGAAAAATAAGAAGGAGAAGGAAGACGTCGGTTCGGCATGCGCGCCAACCCTTTAGGAGTTAGTGCGCCGGCTCGAACGGGCGTCACTCGACCCCCCCGAACCGGCAAGGGGCTACTGTTGGAGGAAGGGTCCCCGTGCTACCCGAACTGCCAGGCTTCCCCTTGACGGCATCAAGGTCCCCCTTGTTGTATCGACATGTAGTGCCTGACGCCATCGAGCTCCGCTGGCATCACCGACAACGTCAAGGAAACGCTTCGTCTTGGCGAACGTTGGGGCCACACGCCGTCCTGATGCCAAGGACAACACGTCGTCATGGCGGCGAGCACTAGGATACTATTTAGAATATTCCATAAGAATCCTTGTAAAAAGACCAGAATGCCCCTAAGGGTGTGTCATTGCCGAAGGGTATAATTGTAATCTCGCACACCCCTCTCTCAACCCCTATAAATAGGACCCGGGGGTAGAGATCGGGGGATATTTGTGGGAGATAAAAACCGTAATCCCTGAAATAAATACGAGAGTTTCCACTTCGCCCCGACACGAGAGTTTCTATTTAGCTCCGACGGGAGTGCTTTACTTCCCGCCCCATCAGACACCGCTCCCGCGCGCTCCACCTCGACGGACACCATACTTGCTCGTACTCCTCTGGTACTCTTGGAGGTCGACGTAACCGATCGGGGGTGTCTAAAGTACATTGCCTAGTCCCACAGCTACGACACCATCAAAATAGGTTGCAGGTTCTACAAGTTTTCTTCCCAACAAAATAAAAATATTTAAAACCTAATTAACCTTTCTGTTTTACCTTACGGGTTCTCTTTCAGTGCTTGAAGAGAACCAAAATTTGGAGGTTTTATTGTGTACCATGACATATGAGATCTATACTATCACCAATAAAGGTCAGATTTCTCTCCACCCGTCTTCTTATATGTGTTGAGCTTAACTTATTCCAATTTTTTACAAAAACACATTCATTTTTGCACCAGCTTTTCAGTGGAGCTGTTCGCTTTGTGCCACTGGGATTGATCAACATGTTAACTCAGGTGGCGCACTTGACAGTATCACAGGCACTGTTGATTCCTCAGGTACCACAATTCAGATCAAAAGCCGAGGGCCAGGGTGGTTCGGCGTGTATTCATCAACCAGGCTGGCACTTTGTAGAGTTGATGCAGATGAAGTAGCGTTCAGTCATGCAGATGATGGCTTGCTGGCCTTTGATCTCTCCCACGGTTCTTCCCACAGCAACCTTAGAAACATTGTGATTCTCTGCACAGCCCCCTGAAGACCTGAACCCACTGTATCTGTCTTGGTGCCTCTTCATGCAATTTCTGTTTGTGGGCTATTCAGTAACATGTGCACCGAGACACCGATTTTGTAGAAAACCAACTACTGTTGTTTATATTCTTCTGGTTTATCAATAGTTACTGCTTCCTGGAAACGTCTGTTCGTTCTTACCATGTCATGTCTTGTTTTCGTGTGTGATATGTTTTCGTCATTTGGGTTGTTCTAATCTGCTGGAAGGAGTACAAATTAGCGATCTAACCAGATCAATTGTGATTCTATCACAACATAATTTTGTGAGGTTATTTCCTTGAATGGATGGTGGATTCTGCAAAAAAAATTTGGCCTTCAGGCTCAAGTGCTCAGACATTCAGTTATCTAAAGAACACCGCCTGGTTCTAGAGCAGCATGTTGTTGCAGGATCTCACTCACAGCTCAGTTTGCACGAACAGGGAGATAACACAGGAGGAAGGCAGTGGTGTGCGCTGCGTAAAGTTGTAGCATTTTCTGTTATCTCATCTTATTTATACGTCCAGCTAATCTGCCGTTCAGTTACAACTGAAAAGCGTAAAAGCAGCTAGGAACAGGCATATCGGCCACGCCATCCCACGTCCACCTGATCCTTGCTGCAATGCCGATGCATGCTCTGGTTTTATTTGCAAAAACAAAGATTAGGTAAACTAACGTGGAGCTCAACAGGATTACATGCATAACATTCACCCCCTTGAGCCCGTTGTGCAGCTTTCACCTCCACGACACCCAGCTTCTGTCGCATCTCGACGAATTTGACTCGCCCAAGTGCCTTGGTCAGGAGATCTGCAAGTTGTCCATCTGTACCAACGTGATTAACGTCAGCCTTTCCTTCCTCAATGCAAGACCTGATGAAGTGATACTTAATATCTATGTGTTTGCTTCGCTCATGGTGCACCGGATTTTTGCTAAGAGCAATGGCTGACTTGTTATCCACCATGAGAACAAACTTGGCTGGAGCACGTCCAACCATTTCACCGAGCAACCGGCTGAGCCAAACTCCCTGACAAGCGCTGCTCGCCGCTGCAACATATTCAGCCTCGCATGAGGAAATCGCCACGATCTTCTGCTTGTGCAAGTTCCAAGTGACAATGCTACTTCCTAGCATGAAAACCACGCCCGAAGTGCTCTTTCTGTCATCCTTGTCTCCGGCAAGATCGCTGTCAGAGTAGCCCGTAAGAACAGGCCCTCCCGCATCTGCTTTGTAGCAGCATCCATATCCAATTGTGCCCTGCACATACCGCAAGATTTGCTTTATCACTGCCCAATGCTTCTTGCTTGGAGCTTCCATGTACCGGCTTGCAATCCCTACTGCATAGGCAATATCTGGCCAGGTGTTAACGAGGTAGCGCAAGCTGCCGATCACACTTCTGTAGAGTGTTGCGCCGACGGCTTCACTACCATCCTGCTTGCTGAGCTTGAGACGGCACTCAATTGGCGTGGCACATGAGTTGCACGTACTCATTCCTGCATTCTCCAAGATCTTCTAGGCATAGCTACTCTGGGACAGCTTGATCTCACCATTCTTCTGCTCAACCTCGATTCCCAGATAATAAGACAGGGGACCAAGATCGCTCATCTTGAACAGGCGCTGCATCTCGGTCTTGAACTTGTCGATGTCACTTGTGCTCATGCTGGTGATAATTAAATCATCGACATAGACGCCTATCAGCAGGAATAATTCAGCATCTCCTCTTCTATACACTACATGCTCCAGTGGGCTTCTTCTGAACCCAAGAGCTAGCAACGACGCGTCGAGCTTTGAGTTCCAGGCTTGCGGTGCCTGCCGCAACCCGTACAAAGCCTTGCAAAGCCGAAGCACCTTCTGGTGGTCGTTGCTGTCGACAAAACCTGGTGGTTGCTGTACATATACCTCCTCTGCAAGATCACCATTTAAGAATGCGGACTTTACGTCCATATGATGTACCTGCCAGCCGCCATGTGAGAGCGAGGAGCAAGCACATATCTCCATGCGCGCCATCGGAGCGAACACCTCCTCAAAATCCACCCCCTGCCGCTGAGCATACCCTTTCGCAACCAAGCGCGCCTTGTGCCTTATGATGTTGCCGGCGGGGTCCTTTTTTACCTTAAAAACCCACTTTAACCCAATGGCACGGTGGCCGGCGGGAAGAGTGGTGAGTTCCCGGGTCCGGTTGTCGACAATGGAGTCCATCTCCTCCTGCATCGCCTTGCACCATGCTCGATCTGAGAGCGTTGCTTCCACGCTCGCCGACTCCTCGGTGGCCAGGAAGCAGAGGCCCGCATGCTCCTGCTCGTCATCCTCGTTGACGATCGGGACGTCGAAGTCGACCGGTGCGGCGATCTCCTTGGTGGTGTCGTAAACGTTGGACACATGATGCTACCGCGGCTGGCCACTGTCCGTGTCCAGCGCGTCGTCATGTGTGGTGGCGACACGAACTCTACCGGTGGCATGGACGGTTCTGGTGTGCGCGGCTCCGTCTCCTCTATTGCTGGGCAGGGTGAGCCGAGGCCGCCGTCAGTCACCGTGACGCCTGGATCAGTGGTGTACACCACCGAGAACACACTGGTCGGCGTGCTCTCATGAACGCCGGTGCGCGCCCAATCCCATGGTCTCGTCTCCTCAAAGGCGACATCCCGTGAAACCAGTGGCTTGCCAGTTGCCGGGTTGAGGATGCGATAGGCCTTGGCGCCTTCTTCATAGCCCATCATGACGCCAGGGGTCGCGCGGTCCAACAGCTTGGAGATGCTAGGCCCAAGCTTCTTCACATGTACATGACACCCGAACGTGCGCAAGTGTGCCACACTTCGCTTCTTGCCATGCCACAGCTCGTACGGTGTCACGCCATTGAGGCTCCTCGTTGGTGCTCTGTTGAGCACGTACACAGTAACCTTGACCGCTTCTCCCCAGTACTCTGCAAGCATGGCCATGCTCTTAAGCATGCACCTCGCCATCTCGATGACAGTTTGATTCCGCCGCTCTACGACCCTATTTTGTTGTGGCGTGTATGGGGCCGTCGTGAAGTGCTTGATGCCGCGTTCTTCACAGTAGCGGATGAAGCCGAGCGAGTTGAACTCCCCTCCGTGATCCGAGCGGAAAGCGAGGAGCTTGGCACCGGACTTATTCTCAGCCTCTACCTTCACCTTCTTGAAGAAGCTAAACGCCTCGTCTTTGGACCTGAGTACCTCAATCCACATATACCGGGAGTAGTCATCCACTATGAGCAGAAAATACCTCCTGCCTCCTGGAGTTGCGGGCGTGATTGGACCTCAAAGGTCGCTGTGAACAAGCTCTAAGGCTCGCTCAGCATGGTACGCCGTCGCATGGGGGAACGGCGTCCGATGTTGCTTGCCCAACAGACACCCATCGTAGTACTCGCCGACGTGGTCGATGTCGGGGATGCCACGTGCCATCTTCTTCCGAGACAGTGCACGCAATGCTAGAAAATGCAGGTGTCCGAAGCATGCATGCCACAGCCAGGCCATGTCGCCTCCTTTGGCCAGGAGACATACCGGCTCGGCGCGGTCCAGGCTCAGCTTGTATAGCCGGTTCGGCGAGCGCTTGATGCGCACCAGCAGCTGGCTTTCTTGGTCATAGATGGCGAGGATGCCCCGCTTGATGACAATTTCGCACCCATTCTCGTCGAGCTGACCGAGAGAAATAATATTACTCCGAAGACGTGGGATGAAGTATACCTCAGAGAACACACGGTGGTCGCCAGTTAGACATTTGAACAGAACGGTGCCCTTGCCGCAGATGTTCACGAGCGATCCATCACCGAAGCAGACCGTCCCGTGCACCATCTCGTCCAGGGAGGCGAACATGTCCCTGCTCCCTATCATGTGGCTACTCGCTCCCGTGTCGGCGTACCAAACGCCGTCACCGGCGTCCTTCGAAACCACCTTCTCCTCGTTCAGGAAGACGACCTGTGGCACCGCTAGCGTGCCCAGCTCCGGCGAGCACATCTCCACCATCAATAGCACTGGCGCCTCGTCCTCCTCTGCTTGTGCGAGGTTGGCCTCCTCACGCCGCTCCCTGCGCGGCTTGCGGCACTCCTTGGCCCAATGGCCGGGGATACCGCAGTTATGGCACTTGCCTTTCTTGCCGCGGCCACCGCCATCCTTGCCGCCGCCGCCGCGACCCGGTGACCAGTTTTTTCTGCTTCCCGCGGCCCCTTCTGCGCGACTTATCGCCACCGCCGGACGAGCCTTCCCCGCTCTCGACGCGGGATTGGCGCGCCTACCATTCCTCCTTTGTTAGAAGCAGGCGCCCGCCTCCACCAGCCTTGCCGCCTTCGGCGAAGCGCTCTTCGATAGCCAACAGCTGCCCCGTCAGCTCCTCAATGGAGAGAATGCTGAGGTCCACCAGCGTCTCAATCGAGATCGCCACTTGCGCGTACCGGGCAGGGACGACGCGCAGGAATTTCTTGACGGCCCTCTCGTCGTCGATCTCATCGCCGAGCACCTACAGGTCAGTGACGAGCCCCGACAGGCGGAGCGCGAAATCCTCCACGGACTCACCGTCCTTGAATGCCAGGTTCTCGAACTCGTGGCGCAGCTTCTGCGCCTTGGCCTCACGTACGCGCTCCACGCCCATGCGCATCGTGCGTACGTTGTTCCATGCATCCCGCGTGGTATCCTTCACGGTGATGACGCGCATCATCTCCGGCGGCACCGACCGGAGGATCACCACCAGCGCGCTCCTGTCTTCACGCTCCATGACGACCCCGTGCTCCACCGGCCCCCAGATGCCCTGCGCTTGCATGTTCACGCGCATCAGGATCGCCCACTCAGTGTAGTTCGTCCGAGTGAGCATCGGGTACGACGCTGAGCCGGTAGACTCTCGCACGACCTGCTGCACCACCTGCAGCTCGCCACCTCGCCTTGTCCGGCTCCGCCCACGGCTCAATGGCCGCGTCCGTGGCGGTGTACACGAGCCGGCGGCTCCGGCCGCCGCGGCGGCGTTGGAGTTCTCCCTGTCATCAACCATGCCAACCAGAACTTGATCAAGGCTCTGATACCACGTGTTGTTGCAGGATCTCACTCACAGCTCAGTTTGCACGAAAAGGGAGATAACACAGGAGGAAGACGATGGTTTGCGCTGCATAAAGTTGCAGCATTTTCTGTTATCTCATCTTATTTATACGGCCAGCTAATATGCCGTTTAGTTACAACTGAAAAGCGTAAAAGCAGCTAGGAATGGGCATATCGGCCGCGCCATCCCACGTCCACCTGATCTTTGCTGCAATGCCGATGCATGCTCTGGTTTTATTTGCAAAAACAAAGACTAGGTAAACTAACGTGGAGCTCAACGGGATTACATGCATAACACAGCATCCCTCTCACGCCTGCATCTTTGCAACTACAGATGGCGCTCACTGATCATTCTACAATGGATGTGTGGATGTACCACGCCGTATACATCGAGCTTGAGCTCACGTATGATTCTCTCGGTCGGAATGCTTCTAGTACTGCTCACCAGCTTGAGCGACTGGCTCTCCGGGTCACAACTGTTGTCCGCGCTCAGGCACCGGCATAGGCTGGTTACCACGCTCTGCCTGTCCGCGCCGACATCCTGGCAGTGCATGCCAGAGCCGGACGACGACGCGTTGGCCACGACGTGCAGCTTGGAGTCCGACACGAGGTGCCACCTGGCCAGATCGTCAGTGCACGCCAGGCCGAGGCGCACTGGTCGGCCAGCACCCTCGGCGCAGAGGCACATCAGCGGGTTGTCCCGCGGCGCCAGCCTCGGCTGTTGCTGCATGTACGAGGCCCACGCCTCCGTCTCGCAGCACAGGACCAGCTCCAGTGGCTGCACCAGCGATCGCCGCGCCATGCACAGCCCTATCACCGGGTGGAACAGCACCATGTACGGTGCCCTCCACGAAACCAGGCCCTGCACGCACCACATCAAGCTGTAAAGAAACGACGGGCACAGGGTGAAAGATCATCTAGGCCCTAATATGGTTTTGATGGTTAATGGTAACTTAAACTGGAATCTAATATTTACAGTGAGTATGAGCAGAGTTTACAGGTTCCATGAAGAAGGATTATCCAGTAAAGGATGGTCACCAAAAAGGGTACAAGGTGGTTTCAAGGACAAAGAGATGGCTGTGCTAGGTAGCTGTGTCACAGCTGAGAAGAAGCCGGTGCTGTGCAGGGAGCTGCAAGCAAGGTGATGGTGGCTTGATGCGTCAAGGGCCGTGATTTCAGTTGGTCGCAGGTAAAGCCTAGATTTGCTAGTTTCTTTGAGTCCATAGGAATCACCCGTACTATCAAGAGGGATGAAACAGTAGTAGTTGTCTAAGGGAACCTTGCTCATTGCTCAGAGTGTTGGTCAAGGGGATTGATGCTTTGAGGTCAATTGCCCTGTGTTAATAGCTTTGCACAAAGTATGAAGCTATTTTGTGTTAGTGCTCTGTAGTACTAACAGTGAAAACCCTAGAGCTTTAGGCACCTGTGTGACACAGCTGTGTCACAGGTGGTCTTCCGCTCTATGACTCAGGTACATCTCTGTACCAGGGGAGAGCTTGAAAATGCTAAGGTACCTGCACTGCGATAGGCGGTCTGATGTGTCAGAAGTTTGTCGGTGGTTCTCTCCTTATAGGTATTAGAGTTTGTCGTATGCTGAGGGCATGTCATGTGCCAGGACCGGGCTGAGTAGTGCGGCTATCAGCTAAGGGTTCACCTGTGTGTGCCGCCGGTGACACAGGTGTCGGTCTGCCTGAGCCGGGTACAGTTGGGCGTAGTGTGTAGCTGTGGCACCGGTGGCTGACACCGGTGGTTCACTTAATCCTACGTGGCAACAGAGTAACGGTCAGGTGCCTGAGGACCCTATATATAGGAGAACAGAGGAGGACTTCGTCCTCAACCTTGCTCAAACCAGTGAATCACATACGACCGTTGCAAAGCCTCCAACCACTCAACAAGAGCCAAAAGCCTAAGGGTCAGTCCGAGTGAGTTTGTGAGCTTTGAGCACGAGCAAAGGTTCCTCCAAGAGATTGCTGCTGAATCATCTGTTACTCTTGGAGTGTCTACTCCTAGACGGGTGTAGGAGTTGCTGATATCACCCAAGCTTGTGTGGGCTGAATCAGTAAGTTTGTGAAGGAGCATCGAGGTCATCCTGCTGCAAGGCAAAAGGACCTCCACAAGCAAAGAAGAGGCCTGAACGTCAGGTACTCGGAGGACAAGCACGTTTCAGTGCTGACTATCTTTTCGAAGTAGTCTCTCCAACGGAGACATACCTCTCTGACAAGAGTAGGGAACTTGGGGATAAATCCACTTGTCTCTCTCTGAGTGCTTAGCCTATTTCCTCTAGCAGTTATATTCATTGCATGCTTATGTGATCTGAGATACTCTTGTTCATCTGATTCAGATCTACTTTATACCTGTTTAATCTGCTTTGTGCCTGCTTGTACTAGCTGTGTCTCAGGTGTTATAGATATATCATCTTTTCTACCTGTCTTAGTCACCTGTGTCTCAGCCACATTACTTGCTTACCTGTGTTAGGTTATTAGATCACCTGTGTGACCAACCTGTGTGACAGCTACGTGCTATTTTACTTGTCATATTTCACCTGTGCTAGAAACCTGTCACACAGCCAATTAATTCTGATAGTCTGCTAAGTCAATATCCAGTTAACAAGATTAAAATGAAGCAATTTTAATTAGCCTCCTATTCACCCCCCTCTAGTCGGCATCATTGGTCATTTCACAGGGCGGCGGTGAGCAGGCGGTAGGTGGCGGGAGAGAGATCCGATAGGGGAGAGCGGCGTAGGGCGTCACGTGGGGCAAAACACTCGCATGGTGGCCTGCCTCCCGTCACTATATGGAACGAGAGGAGTGCGGTGGGGAACGGGAGGAGAGGAAGAAAAAATTGAGGGGTTTCCGGTATCTATACACACTGGCTGTTTTTTTAACTAGTAAGCGTGTATGTCAACGCACGTCTCAACTGATGCAAACTATAACTATGGAAAATTATATATCACATTGGTCATAGTACAATTTCACCTGAATAACAATTGCTTACAAGCAAAGCTGATATACAATACAGCAGAAATAATGATTGGATCTTTAATCCTGAAAGATTTGGTCACATTTGAAGTTTTTTCTACATGTGGATTTTGTTTGCCAGTTTTGATACAAGTGAACGGAAGAAATGGTGGGTATAGCACATAATACCTCGAACTTTTGAATCAGTTCCTTTGGCATTGGAGCCAAGACAATGATGTGTTGGGCAGTAGGATTGATGAACCCTTCCTCCATAGCGTTGTAACATTTCAACCACAAGTCTCCTTTTAGTTCTGAAAACATATTATAGTTTAGACTTGAATTTGAACAAACTCGGGCGGGGGGGAGGGGGGGTAAGTAGGAGGCGGAGAAGCTCAGAGTCTAGAAATTTAACGCTTCCTGCTACCAATAGAAAATAGAGAGTTTAAAATTTTAGTCCTACCTTATAGCTTATTTAGACATATACATTGTCTATAAGCCATACTAAGGGGGCTTGAGGCTTGAGGCGTGACCCAGTGCAAGCTTGACTCACTACTCCCAGCTTGTATACATTCAACTCGCCGATTTATTATCTATTCAACACGTCAATTTACCATCAATTGAACACGTCAATTTATTGCCTAGTCTAACAGTCAATTCAACACGTCAATTTATTGCCTAGTCTAACAGGCAAACCATTGTATTTCTATTTCCTTGAGAATAGTTGTGGACCTGACCTCTTCAACACGGATGCATGCACTACTTTTTGCTTGCGCTACCGTTAAATTTATTGACCCCCCTAAACTCATTGGTGTCTGGTGCCCGCAAGATTTTAGCACAATCAATTCCCCCTCCATCTCCTACACTTGGCTGGTTTCTCCATGGAGGTTGCCTTATCAGCGGTCACAGGTGAACTTGCGAGCCGATTCATCTCCTTTCTGATGAACAAATACTACCCAAGCCGCTCGTGTCCGGAGAAAAAGCATGTGGAGATGATGCAGCAGCTCTTGGCGAGAGTTCACACAGTCATTGAGGAGGCAGACGGGCGATACATCACCAACTCTGGGATGCTGATGCAGCTCAAGATGCTCTCGGAGGCCATGTATCAAGGCTACCGTGTGCTGGATGCCATGAGATACCAATCCCTCGAGAAGAGTTGCATGGACGAGGTTAGCGACTCATCCAGACCCAGTTTGCCTTTTGCCAGTCCTTTCAAACGCTCTCGCACAATTTCCAGTAGAAGAAACAACAAGATTACGCACGGTGAGTTACATGGTGCGTTGGAAAGCTTAGAAATTGCCGTTGCTAACATGGTAGAATTTGTTGTTCTTTTGGGTACATGCGAGCGCATGTCACGGAGACCTTATGATGCCTATCTTTACATCGACAACTTCATGTTTGGCCGGCACACGGAAAAGCAAAAGCTCTTGAGCTTCTTGTTGCAATATGACCCTCCTGGTAATGCACCGGCTGTTCTTCCGATCATAGGTGGTATCGCAGTTGGGAAGAAATCTTTGGTTGCTCATGTGTGTGGTGATGAGAGAGTTCGCTTGCGCTTCTCTTCTGTTTTGCACTTGAATGGGGATAATCTGTTGCGAATACCTGAGCACGGAAAGGCCATGTTAGGCATGATGTTGGTAGTTGTTGAGTTTGTCTCAGATGTAGATGATGAGGAATGGAAAAAATTTCACATATTTATCACGAGAATGGGTAGAGGAAGCAAGGTGATCATCATTAGTAGACTTGAAAGATTAGCTAGATTTGGATCAGTGAAACCAATTTTTCTCAATGCTCTGTCTTACGAAGAGTTGAGGTACCTCTTCAAGATATTAGCATTCGGGAGTGCGGACCCAATAGAACATCCAAAACTAGTACAAATAGCAGATGAATTCGCCAAGGAGTTTGTGAGTGGGTCACTTATGACAACAAATGCATTTGCATATGTATTGAGAAAGAATATAAATATTCAGTTCTGGCTTTGCATATTGAACAAGACTAGAAGAATGATCGAAAGGAACCTCTCTATATATGGTACGTATCCAAACTTACTTAGGAGTATAGCAGAAGGTCATCCAGTGGACATAACGGACTTGGCTTTGCAGCCATTTCGCCTTATAAGTTATGTTCGAATGAAGAAGGAATCGCCAAGCATGACATTTTGGGAACTTCTAACAGATCCTAGTTTTAGACCAAAAGGGGAGTTCAATGTACGACCATGGGAATCGCGAATACCTCCGTGTACTTCATTTGTGGCTTGTGTCCAAGTTATGCCCGAAGGTACTCCTTTTTCAGGGAAGAAGCGGCGGGGAGTGCCCATCTAATTTTGTAATAACACTCATCTAATGTAATAATTGTTGGATCTTTTGGTTAATAACACTCCCTGTGCCCGTCTAATTGTTTAATAGACTCTATTCAAACAAGAAAACAAACTCCCCCTCTCAAGTCTCCTACACTGGGCTGGTTTCTCCATGGAGGTTGCCATATCTGCGTTCACAGGTGAACTTGCGAGCCGATTCATCTCCTTCCTGATTGTCGACGTAGTCACCTCGGACAGTAAACTTGAGACACCCCGGTTTTGACGGCCGAGGTACTAAGGAGGCACGCTGCTAGATAGTCTGCGTGCTTGCTACCGCCTCTCTAAAATTCTCTCGAAATATTAATGGGAGAAATAAGGATGAAAAACAACAGTGAGCTCCTTTTCAAAATTTTGTATATCGTTCCCCTAGAAGGGGATGGGACGCCTCCCTTTTATTAGCGAGATCGATCCCTAAGTACATATACATTTCTGCCCCTAGGCAGTTTACGGTTCTGCCCCCTGTCTCACTACTAGGACTAGGACAGTTTTGCTATTTCCTCCTCACCTCTACCTAAAACATTCACCGGGATTCGCTGATGTAGGAAGCCGCTAGGATCCTTGCACCCAACCTCCTCTGAACTCCGCTTACTTGTGCTTCGCTCGAGACTCCACTTTGCCTCCTCCGATGTACCTCATCGCCTAGACATGCCTTGTCCAGATGCGCCTTCGCCACCTCGTCCTAGCATGCCTCATTCGGATGTACCTCCCTTGCGACCTGCAAGGATTCTGGCCAATAAGTTAGGACAACGCCCCTAACTTGAGGTTAGGGGTACCTTGTCCGCAGCGTCGTAGAGGATTCACTCAACAGTAACCCCTTGTTATCACGAGTGATGTGTGTGCTATCGCTTTTGGCAGCTTTTTTCGTCGAAGCAGGGTTGACGCCTCCCAGCGTGGGGTGAGGTGCCCCATTCTCCTTCTGCCTTGCCTCGAGCCCATTACAGACATTTATTTTCTCTCTTATTTACCTATTTCCATTTCTTCTCTTATTGCTTATTTTTACCTTCGCCATCATTATATATATTTTTTTAAACAACGAACCGTCACTTCCCCGATTTTTCGGCCTCAAACCGTCACTTCCTCCATACCCGGACCTCCCCCGGTGCCTATATATATGACAGGTTCCCCCCTTTTCTTCTCCACTCGACTCTCCTTCCACTCCCCTCTCAATCCCAGCTGCACTAAGCTGCTCCCGCGTGCACAGTCTTAGCCGTCTCCGCGTGCCTCGTCCCGACCATCCCCGGCCGCCTTCCTAGGCTTCAGATAAGATTCAATCTTCTCGTTGGGTAGCTCTCAGTCACCTACTAGACAACATTGCTCTGTGAGAGGAGGCCGAGGTCATGATGTCAACCAGCAAGCAAGTTTTGGCACTAAAGTAGAAGGACAAGAAGTCGCAAGACAAGCCCATATACTTGCATTGGCTGGAGGAGTCTAGCGCCACTGAGGCCACCTTACTCAGCTTGTGGGATGCTGGGTGTTTTCCCCTAAACGATGAGAAGCACAACCCCCTTCTCCCTCCGGCCAGGAGCATGCACGGTTCTCCATCGGAGGGGCACATCATGGTGTTCGCCACGTAGTTCAATGCCGGGCTCACCTTCCGCGCGGCTCCCATTGTCCAGAAGGTCTTGGACCACTTCGGGTTGGAGATCTTGGATCTTAACCCCACCGTGATCGCCCGGCTAGTGACCTACGTATCAGCAAGTGGAAGGACTTTCGCAATGAGTGGTCTTATTACTGGGTCGGCGATCTTGGCTTCACCGGGAAGAAGGAGCTCCCTGGGTACATTGGCAGTCGACTAGTCATGATGGACAACGACATGGTGTGACGTGATGTGCTGGGACAGATGAGTCACCAGCTCTCCTCTTGCGACCTGGTCGAGAAATACATACTGTTGTGCGTTTGGCCTCTTGCGACAAGGTGGAACTCGAAAGCCTAACCCGTACTGGAGGGCAAGCTACACAGGCCCTGCAATTTTTATGGCTACAATTAAACCTACCGAGGGTAAGTCGGCTCTTTCTTTGTAACCTAGATCGTTTTTTCTGCACATACTTATGGCTTTTAACTTCTCTTTATAGGTACGATCTCCACCGTGGAACAAGATGCCTCAAACATACTTGGGTGATTTTATATTCAAGAAGCCTGCTCCGCGGCGAAGCTATCGAGTGGGTGTCGAAACCACGCCTGCAAGCTCTTCAAGTGGGATGTGCCACCTCGTCCCAATCTTGTTGCGGCCCAAGAACCTCAAGCTGGGCAGAAGCGGAAATGTGTCGTCTCCACCTCGAGGAAGGGGAAGGGAAGTCGCACCCGATGGTTAGGGCAAAGGAAGCGAGTAGCAGGAGTCATTCGTGCAGGATGATCCCGATGCCAAGGGTGTCGGCAAGGATGTTGCCGAGTCAGGCGAAGAGGGGTCCTACGGCGACCCACATACTACCCTTTCGGATAATATGCTAGTGTTTAACATATTGTAGACTAAGTGTCTTCTCATCCACAATACATCACACAGGGTAGCATGATAGAAGCATTGCAGCGGTCCATATATTACAAACTTAACGTACAAACTTGAAGAACAACATAAAGTCTTACAAACTCATTCCCAAAAGTATGGAGAATTTAAAACCGTTATCAGTTCGTTACAGCGTAACCAAAAGCCTTATCTACAACTCTCGACTCACACGATCTATACTTCTACTCAGCAGCGTTCTCGTCTCGGTACTCGACGTAGTAGTCGAAGCCTTCATAATCCTTTGCCAGTGTTTGCTCTTCGATGGTTTCGTCTTCAACCTCGATGTATACCACCTCAGCCTCTGTCATTGGCTCACAGTCTAATCAAAGGAATTAGAATAAAGGGATCAGTACAAAAGGTACTCAACAAGTTCAGGAATAGCAAAAAGGTGTTTGATGCACTATCTATTGAGAACAACAATGCTCTCCAAAATCAATGCAATTTTGTAAGGTAAAAGAGTTAGATTTTACTTTAAGAGACTACGATCTCATGTCTCACAGGCTACTTGGATCCCGATGGATCCCTTTACTATCGCGTTCACAGTTCCAACCAGGAACATGGAGTGACTAAGCCACATTTTCATACACTCTACAGAGGTGCGCAACTGTACTCACAAACGACCACTACTGCAGAATACATCTCTATTGACGGACGCTTAAACCCCTCCATTGACGGGTTTAGTGCCCGTCACTCCGAGAATGTCAGTGGAGGGGTCAGTCTCCACTGACGGGCGCGTGGTCGTCAGCAGAGCCAAAACATCACTGACGGGCAAGATTTTCTGCCCGTCAGTGATTCTTTTTTGAGGATTAAAAAAATAAACCACATATCAATTACAGCCCACGGTGCATTACAGCATATCCCATGATAATCAAATATATGTATGAGCGCTACAATGTTATTCTGGCAGTAAAGACCAATGCATAATTTATCACATGTAAAGCCCCTCCGGAACACCTTCCTTCTTCTTGAACATGACCTTCTCCTTTGCCTTCTTGAAGTCAGCGTGCGTCACCTAGGGGAATCAGGAAACAGCAAATCAGGAACCAGCAAATCAGGAACATGAAGTGAAAAACAATCAGAAACATGAAGTGAAAAACAATCAGGAACATGAAGTGAAAAACATGTAATGTAGCATTCCCTACATTTATTAATAACCCTATGGATGAGAACGACAGGCTAGTACTGAACCAACATATTACTACTGCTGGTTGGCTTCCTCCTAGAGTATAGACAATCAGCTCAAGAAGTTGATCTATTGCCAGTTTAGGAGTCCATAACATAAGGCGATATGCAAGCATGCAACAAAATACCATTCGTTATATGCCAAAGTCCAGCATCCATTGGAAGATGAAGTTGCAGATTTATCTCACGAACCCAACGGTTCAAGAAAGAGATCCAATTAGGCTAACCAATTCCAAGAAAATTGCATTATCTCCTAGAATTAGTAATGAGTTCTGAAATCATGCAACTATAACCAAACAAGACCATGCTATTAAGGAATCTAAAATAATGCAGTTGAAGCTCCTATTGCCAAAAGAAATGAACTGATTTCATTCTGAATTGATGGCAAAACAGCTAACGCAGTTCACAATACCTAAGAAGTAAGAAGTTAAGATAAAATATGAACAGATTCTACACTGGTGTGTATATACAGAACATGACATAAGTCAAAATTACAGACTTTATTCTGGGAAAAGTAAGAAATTCATGAAAGAAATAGAAAGAGATTACTATCATTGAGGTGAAACTTCGGTGTATTCAAAAACAGACCAAATATAATTTGCATATAAAGAACAGCTGATAAACTAAGATATACCTGAGAGATACTAGAGTCAACTGAAGCAAACAACTAACCTACTTAACTCCTAGGTCTGGGGACACGTTTTCTAGGGTACGGGGAAAGGAGGTACAGAGCCATGGAGCAAGGACCAATCAGAAAGACAAAATTTAAGAAACTAACAGCAGCAACACATACACCAGAAAGGCCCTGAGCCAAAATCAAGACTATCCAACAGATACCAGGCAAACCTACATGAATCGCATCACAAAATAAATCAAAAACAAGAACTACAAGAAGAGAATAGAGCTATACCATGAAGAAACGAGCGCCCCCGGATCCGGAGGAGGAGAAGGAGCATGGATCCTCCGGGAGGCACGGAGCACGGATCCGGCGGCCTAGGCCACGGATCCGGCGGGGAGCACGGAGCACGGATCCGGCGGGGGGCACCTCAAGCTCGCCTCATTCAACCCCAAATCCTTAGCCGTCCCGGCTTGCTTCGAGAAGGCATGGAAGGTCGGGGAAGGGAGGGAGGGCGTCCGGCTGACGGCGGCGCAGGGAGGCGTGGGTTTAGTGGAGGAGGAGAAGGAGAGGGGGGCACGGAGAAGGAGAGGGGGGCGCCGTTTCGGGAGAAAGAAGGAGGGAGGCTGGTTCGGGAGTGCGGCTGGTGTGCAAACAAAGTTAGGGTTAGTGGGGGAGATGGCTTATATAGTTTGGGCCAAAACATCACTGACGGGCCACAATTTGGGCCTGTCAGTGGTTTGGGCTATAACATCACCGACGGGCCATAATATGGGTCCGTCAGTGGTGTAATATACTCTACTGACAGACAATTATAACGTGCCCATCAGTGATACTTCCCGTCAGTAGAAATACACAACTACTGACGGGCTATCTTTTTGACCCATCAGTAATTATTTTTTCTTCTGAATTTGGACTGTCTACTGGAATAATCACTGACGGGTACATGTTCGCCCATCAGTGGTGTATGGTACCACTGACGGGGGTTTTATGCCCGTCAGTGAAGACTGTGCAGGAGAAGTGTTTTCTGAGGTAGTGGACCAATAGTCGTGGCGTTCATATCATCACCATGTATAACCAAACCGTAAGATCACAAAGCCGTTTCACCGTCCGCTCAGTCATACCCCGCGGTCTAGTCCGCATAACAGGCTAGAACTACCAGTCTCACGTTGATACTACAGATCCAACGTATTGTGGTTAGCACACATGGCTAACACCACCTTCCTAACAGTTGATACTACAGATCCATCATTGAGGTCTTCTTTTCGCGAGGGAGTACAACCTATGACAAAGGTATTTTGGCTCAACCCCGCCCATACAAGGTATGTGGTATGCGCGATCACTACGGAGCTTAAGCACAATCGATCATTTGTTGCTTTAACCTTTTATGAACAAACCCGTATGATGAAATCCACCTTCCAATGTGCCCCCAACACCTTTCCAGGATTTCACCACCCACCATGATCACGCCTAAAAACCAGCGATCAATAATCAACAATTGATTCACTTTTAGAAAATAGATTTTTATTTTGTGCATATTGAAGCGACCCTGCACACCACTGCATGGTGTAGTGTGCTAGTCTTTGATATAATATAACAAAATCCCATTTCATTATATTACATCCACCAGAGTATACACAGGAGCATAGATGGTCCAACAACTAAATAAATTACAGATTCCAAAATATACAACAGATACTACGGAAATACAATAAGATAAGTTCAATGGGGAATAGCAACTGAAATATAGATCTAAAAATTAAATGCAGAAAACCATAAACCAAGATTTTATTCTTCTACTATAGATCTAAACTAAACTACTCTTGCTCTGGCTCTGCCCCGTCTTGCTCACCGTAGTCGATGTAGTAATCGACTCCTTCGATCCCTCCAGTCAGGTCCGGCTCCTCCTTGCCCTCTTGAACTTCGATTTCTTCATACTCGACCTCTAATGGTTCAGAGTCTAACAAAGGAGAGTTTATGTAGGGGATGAGTACAGAAGGTACTCAACAAGTTCATAATAGCAAAAGGTGTTTGTATGATTATTTCTATTAGGACGAAAGTCCTCAAAGGATATGCATTTTTCCAATAATATTTCTAGACAGAAGTCAATTTTTAATTTATCTATGTTCAGAAGGCTTCACGGGTCGTTAGAACCTCCGATGGTTCCTTTCCCACCACGATCGCAGTTCGTACTCAGAACAGGGAGTGACAATGCCACACTTCAATACACTCTGCAGAGGTGCGCTACTTTACCTACAAGTGTTACTTAGCCTTCACGCCGGGTACAAGACCCATCACACCGTCATTGGTGCGTGGCCAGGTCTAAGGTTTCGAGTCATTTTCACCCTTCCATTGGCAATATCTCCCCTTATGTAGTCGATTCAGCACCGACTACCCACCTCGTCATTATAGCGTACTTTTCTGTATACTTCAGGGATATAACGCCTCCCAAAGCGTAAATTCAGGGTTTATCGCTCCCCTGGGCGAGGGACATAACGCTTCCCCAGGCGTTACTTTACATACATTCCTGGGAGATATGCACTAAGAAGGTATTACTTGACTCGCCTGTCCAATAACAGGTCTTGCAGTTAACGCTATCTATATGGTGTGAGAATGCCAACTGACATTTGTTATTAACCTTATGATGATACCATATGCAATGGAACCCTGACCACCCCACAAGTTCCAAACCGGGGTTCCACTGCCCACCAATATATGATTCAACGAATCATAATGCAATCCATTTATTAATTATCACAAGTGATAAGAAGAAAGGAAATTTGCATATATGTTGATAGAAATAATTCTCAAACATGAACAAGAAATGAACTTGCCTTGAGATGGATAAGAAATGAAGTGAGATGTCCCATCGGACGAAATCGGCAGAACTTCGGGATCTGAAGTGGAATAATTATCCGATAAGGACTATTTCCAAAGATAGCAATTGTATATGCATATATGCATGCCCATGTTGATGAGGTTGATTTACCGAAATTGGATTGATATGGACTACCTTGTCGAAAACAATGCAATAGATGATATTTATTACAACTTCCTTATTTTTTTATCTGTTCTATCTTCTGAATTTTTAGAATTTACTATTAACAACTTGGTTGGTGTGGTGCAGTTATTAAACAGTTGAAATTTATGAATTTCAAAATATTTATACAAAATCTTGAATTCTGAATTTGTAGGGTATTATAAAAGGAGTATTAGGTTTTTCTTCTAAAAAAATGTGTGTATATATATATATATTATTTGAATTAAAGAGAACTTATAAGTTATTTAAATGTAAAGAAGGATTGTTTTGAAGTTTTATATCTAAAATTTTGAATTATGGGAGATTCCTCAAATAACATAGAGAGATATAAAAACAAAATTTGCTATCCTGAATTGGGCTGGCCGGGGTTCTATTTTGGCCCAAGGCCCGTTTGGCCCTTACTTGGCCCACTTGAGCCCACTCGGTAACCCGGTTAGGATTTACCCTAACCAGTTCCAGCCCCTTACTCCTCACTCACGCCGCCTCCTCCCTCTACTTCCCAAATCGCCGCCGCCGCTCCTACTCCTTCTTGGCTCCACCGTCGGCTTCACTCGGGTTCTTTCCCATGGCGCTGCCGGCCTCTTAGTTCATCGCCCCCGCGCCTTCGCCTTGCCGCGGTTGTCTCCTCCCTGCTTGCCTCTACTCCGGTACCGTTTCCCCTCAGCCCATCCGCTCGGCCCCATATGCCGTCGCCTCCGTGTGTCTCGGCCGCCGCCCGAGACGGCCGTGGCCGGCGTTGCAGCTCCCTCACCGGGGCTCTGCGGGCCCGTCTCCCGCCGGTGGCGAGCCGGGGCTCCTTATGCCAACGGCGCCTTCCTCTAGGTAAGCTTTTCCTCTTTCCTCCTTCCCATTCAAATCCCTAATATTCTAGGGTTCTTCAATGGCTAGTCAATTTGGGGATTTCTGTATATATATACTTCTGTTGATTTACTTAGCATGGCTTTAAGCATTTTGATATGCTTTAGACTTAATTGGAAAAATTGTTCGAACTAATGCCCAATAATGTGTTTAGCTGCCTGATTCTTGCCAATTCTACTAGCAAGTTGCTCTCCCTAATTCTCGCACTTATGTGATCCGGTTGATACGAACGAAGGCTTCACTTAATTTGGTCTATTCCGAGTTAAAACTGATTATCAACTAATGCCCTGTATCTCGGATAGCATATGATTTCTATCCTTGGTCTGATAATAGCTGAACTGAAACTAATCTTGTTCATGGTTGCATCAATTCAAATTAGTGTATGGGTTACTGTTGATCTCTAATAGACTTGGTCATTATTTCTTTTACTCCTTTGACTGCTATACGACGGCTAAGGTTTTATTTTAGTTTATGTTTCCTGTTGGCTTGCTTCCGAGGCCTATCTATTTATTGATATACAAATGATGCATGAACAGATGATATACTTTCTCTCAGCTTATCTCTTCTCATATTCTAACTCTTTCTTATCTAATCTCAACTGATAAGAACAGATTTCTATACTTATTCCCTCTTTTCATTCCAACTTTGATAAGAACAGATTACTTACACTTGATTTAAAAGGTTGGTTCACTCAACCTAACGCAGAATATTTCTGCTGAGCATTGGTACTTCTCTTCCTTTTGCTAAAATTTCTATCTCCTCTATTTACCTTAAGCAAGCTCTAGCTTATTCTTGTGGGATTCTGAAACCTGCTTCTTCAGGCTACGCCTGCACCTCCTTGCTGCCTTGGTTTACTTCCTCAGCTAGCTACTATGTATGTGGTGCTGTTTTGGTTGGTGCTGAGATGAAAATGGAGCACCTAAGGCTCTATTTATAGGTGTTTGGGGTGCTGGTGTGCTGGAATTCGAAAATGCCTAGCATTGACACCTTATCAGGTGACTCTTCTCCTGTTTTGGTGACTATGCTGCTTGCATGGCATCCCCTAATGAACCCTTATCCTCCTCTCAAGCTTGAGGTGGCAAGGCAATGCCACCAGCAACTTAGGGCTGATTCATCCCCTTTGGACAGGTTGAGGATAAGATGAATGGTTGCCTATTGTTGAGGGTTGTCGGCTGCTATTGAATTTTTAAGTGATTAGCATTTTGGGATACCTAGGTTTGCTGGATTAAATCATGAAAGCAAAACCTAACTCATTTAAACTTAATTGGTTGCCTAAATAGAGGTTAGTTTAAACTAAATTTGACTTAAGGGATTCAGTTTGTTGCCTTGGTTGCCTATTTGAGTTCAGTTGCCTAAACACTTGTTGCCTATTCGAATTCAAATGCATGGTTGAACTCCAATATCTATTTGATGCCTTGTGATATGTTGCCTCGGGAATATTACTTGCTGCCATTAAAGATTGTTGCCTAATTTGAGAATAGATTCCTAAGTCAGTTTTAACTCTTTTGAATTCAGAACTAGTTCTCTGAATTCTTAAAACTAGCCTCCTAAAACAAATACATTTTCAAAATGGAAATGCAACATTTTAACCCTAACCAAATCTTCCTTTTTGGAGTTCCTTCCTTTGTCCAATTGCAGGTTGAAAAGACAAGGATTGAAGATGAGAAAGAATTGAAGAATGAAGACATTAGCTAAATTTTATTATAAGTTTTTGTGTAACTTCCATAATTTGTAATATTCAGATCTTTTATAAGTCTGATTTTTGAATCCTTATATTTGTAATCGAATTGTTTAAATATATGTCTTTTTTTTATTTGGTTCATGTTGCTCATGGATATATATATATATATATATATATTTTATATATTTATATTGGAACTGTTTGACTCCTGTATATATGTGCATATGTAAAATATTTATTAGATGTAAGAAAATTTTTAAATTTCTCTCAAATTTTGACATGCATGAATGAGATGAATGGACTCAATCACCTAATCCTAATGTTTAGGTTTTAGAAAACACGGGTTCTCACAATGTTATAGATAAGAAGAAAATTTTATAAAACGTTCTCAACGGATATGACCAATGAACTGGACTTGCTTGGTGACAGGTAGGTAGTGGAGTTCGACTGATCTGATTGCTGAACTCCGGTTTCTGATAAAAAGCAATAAAGTCCCATAAGGATTTGTTCTAGAAAATTCCAATTATAAATGCAATGATGTGGCAATGCATGCTTAAGAGAATGTCTACGCATTAAAATACTCTATGAAAATTTAGACATAAATCTTTTAAACACTCTTCCGAAGATTTTGACTTACATAAGAGAATAACCAAATCTTAATCATTTTAACACTTGATTTACTTTACTTGAAGTTTGATATTTTCACTCAACAATCTTCTTCTTAAGAAATTTGGTGAAGATCTTAAGAAACTAACTTAGGATTTAACTTCTTAGAGAAGAATAACACATTTTATTCAATTTATAATAATCTACAATTTTAGATAGGCTTAAATTTCTTTCCAAGAAGTTATTTTAACTTAAGGAATTACTTTAAATTTTCAACTTACTCTTTGTTAAGTATATGTATATATATATCTATCTCCATCTCATTTATTTCTTTTCATTTTTCTGTTTTAAAGAAAACAGTGAAATATCTTTTTAATCTTCAATTCAGTCATTCATTTTATTATCATTACTATTACTATTCTCTCCTCTTCTCTTTTTTTTAAAAAAAATATCTTGCTGACCGGCCCATTAGGCCCATCCGATCTCCCCTAACCTAACCCTCTCTTTCCTCAATCTCACCCGCACGCCGACCTCCTCTCTCCCTCACCCTGTCTCCTTCGTCCTCTCGGGTTCCCTTGGATGCGCCATCAGATGTGTCGCCTCCGCTTCGATCTGATGCCACAGCTGGCGCTGCCGCGCTCTTTCCTCCCCTCTCTTCTTCTTTTCTTCGCCCCCATGTGCCTTTGCCTCACCTCAGACGTCGCATCTCCTCAGATGTCGTCGCTTCGACCTCGCCGCCTCCATTGGCTTCTCAAATCGCTCCGCAGGACCCTCCCCTTCTGGATGTTGCTGCCGCATTAGCCCTCCAGGATCGAGCTCCTCCCGAGCACATCTCCGCCGCCGCGGGGGTCCTGCCTCGGGCTCGGACTCACGCCTCCCTTGGTCCGCCTTGACGCGGACTTCGCCACCCGTGCGGTCTCCTTCCATGCCCATTGCTTTGGTGGATGGCCACCGGCACCTAGCACCTCGTCCCGCAGCCTCGCTTGGTACCCTCGCCGTGCCGCCCGAGGTGGTCCGTGGCCTGGTGTCGTAGCCCGCCGCCGGTGGCGCTCCGCTGGGCCCGCCCCTCGCTGGTGGCGCGGTGGGGTTCCCCGTGCCGTCGGTCTCGTCTCTCCAGTGAGTGCCCTCTATTCCTTGTTCCTTAACCCCTAAGCCCTCGATGCTTTGGTTGTAGCCATGGCAGTGGCTTGAATTTTTTATGCTGGTTAGAATTTGAATTTGGCTTATTGTGTTTATCTCAAGGCTATGATGCGGTTCTGATGTGCTCATGATTGGCTCGGTTAGGGTTGCCTTATGTGATTTACTTCGGCGATTGCCATGTGTATGACCCTGCCATGATCCTGATTACCTAATCCCTCTAACTAGCAACTACGTTTTATGCCTGAGTATACTTCTGCATATCTAGCTATTCCTGATTGGCATAATCTAATGCTTGCCTAAGGCTCTTATGCTTTTGTTGGATATCTAAACTGATAAGAACACGCACTGCTCTTAGCTGCTCTATGTTTTCTACATGTATAGATATCTAAATTAGTTATTTGACCGACAACAGATACTATCTAGATTCTTAGTCTATTTTGTTTTCTTCCTTACACACAAATCTATATTAGTTTGTTAATCGAGAAGAACAAGATGCCCACTTGATCTCTGTTATATTTGAAACTGGTAAGAACAGATGCTACAAACAGTTGCCTAACTAGGAAAGGCAACTGTATACTGTGATGTTTTTCTGTGAAAAACTAGGAAAGGTAAAGAAATGAAATCTGATAAGAACACGTTATTACCAAAGTTGCCTAAGGAAACCTTATGATGAATTAAATCTGAAGTCCTATTATCATGCTAAAATGCATGTATATGTGGGTTTGCGACGCTATTAATGATCCTTACCTTTGTCTGGGTTTGGACGAAACAAGCTTAGTTCAGCTATTGGTCTTGCCCTGCTTGCTCTACCAGCGGCCTGCTTCTTTCTCTTCTGTTCCTTGCTTCTGAGCTCCTCTCTTGCTCGTGGTGGTGTTGGGGACCTTCTCCTCCTAGTGCCTTGCTGTTCCTGATGAGCGCCTGATCTTGAGCTTGGTGGCCTTCTTTCTTACTACTCTCAATTCTTTGAGAAGATGGTGGTCTCAAATGCAGCTACTATTGCGGGATTGATCTACTCGGTTGCCTTGTACTAGTTTTCCATAGATATGTTATATGGCCTCTCTATGCTAAGCATGGTCAGCTCATGTTGCCTTGCTTTTGCTATGCAGCTGCTTGGTTATCTGCTTTATCTTGCACACTAAGTTATCCCCAATCACAAATATCTTGGTTGTGGATAAACCTTGCGGTGGATAAGTGTCTTATCTTCAAATTTTGATTTTTTACAAAATCTTTACTAAAAAGAAAAACCCATGGGAGACAGCGTAGTCTAGGAAAAATAAAACATATTTTCCTACTTCTCGCCTCTTTTCTCGATATACATATATACATATGTAGATTCATCCAATGAGGTCGACATTTTCAAAAAATAAAATTGCTTCGCAAATCTTTTTTCAAAATTAAAAACTATTTAGGTCCACCTCGACACTATTTTGCCCCGCAACTAACGCTGGTGGAACCACATATATTTCAAAATACTGTTTTTAAAACTTTGCCTCCTACACCAAATTGCGAGGTCCCTACGGTCCCGAATGCATATTTCAGCAACCTCGGTCTTCACAAACATTTCTGAGAATAAACTCCCCCCTTCGTACGTGGTGTTCTTCTACAGCCCACTACTCAAAGATTAGGGTTAGAGATTAATATATAGGTAGATACATTTCATCATGTAATTTTCTTTTCTTCTTCTTTATTTACTTTCTTACTCAATAATTGTTGTATTAAGACATTTGTAATATTCTCCAATTAATAAAGTTTTAATTTCAATTACATTTGAACGTATATGAATGATCATGATGAATGCCATGAACGATCCGAATGCACAACAAAATTCTCCTCTCAACCTAACTCTCGAGACAGAATCGAGTCAACTCAGCAATGTGAGTTGACCTGACTTCCACCTCACGCCTTCTTTAACTAACTCGAAAATTAGGGTTCTCACAAGTCCGGGGTGAGTCCAATTACCAGGAACGACGCCGGTAGGGCCCGGGAGGAATTGGCAGAGATGTCCTCCCCCGATGGGCCTGGGATCGTGAAAGGGTGAAAGGGTGAAAGGGTCAATGGGGAGACTCCCTGGGACCTTAAGTCTCCACCACCATTACTGAGCAGATCATCCTCCAACGTGCAAATCATCGAGCACGCCGTGGATGCACCTGGTTTGGCCGAGGTGGTGGACAGCCCCATGGTCGCTCACCCCACCCCAAAGCCGAAATAGGTGGTATCACAATTGGGAAGAAAACTTTGGTTGCTCATGTGTGTGGTGACGAGAATGTTCGCTTGCGCTTCTCTTCAGTTTTGCACTTGAATGGGTATAGTCTATTGAGAATACTTGAACACGGAAAAACCATCTTAGGGATGATGTTGGTAGTTGTTGAGTTTGTCTCAGATGCAGATGACGAAGAATGGAAAAAATGCACTTACTTATCATGAGAATGGTTAGAGGAAGCAAGATTATCATCATAAGTAAACTTGAACGATTTGTCGGATTTGGATCGGTGAAACCAATTTTTGTTAATACTTTTGCCTTACGAAGAGTTGAGGTACTTCTTCGAGACATTGGCTTCGGGAGTGCAGATCCAATAGAACATCCAAAACTAGTACAAATAGCATGTGTGTGGGTCACTTATGACCAGAAATTCATTTGCACATATATTTAGAAGGAATCTGAATGTTCGGTTCTGGCAATGCATATTGAACAAGACTAGAAGAATGATTGAAAAAAACCTCTCACATATATGTGTGCATGTAGAAAAAGGTCATCCAGTGGACATAACGGACTTAGTTTTGCATCCACTTCGTATGATACCTTATACAACTAATATTTCAATGAAGAAGGAATCGCCAAAGGTGACACTAGCGGAACTTCTAACAGATCCTAGTGTTAGACCAAAAGGGGAGTTCAATCTACTGGTATGGGAATCAAGGATACCCCCTTATACTTCATTTCCCAATTGTGTCCGTGATACGCATGAAGGTACTCCTTTTCAGGGAGGAAGCGGCGTGGCGTGCCCATCCGATTTTGTAGTAAGACTTAATGTAATGTAATAATTGTTGGATTTTAGTTACATGATCAAATGATACTTACTATATTGGGAGAGTGTTTACAAACTTAGGGGATTAACAATGAGTCGTTAACTCATCTTGTATGGCATACAAAAGGTATATATATGTGACGTACATCTGACTGAGTCATAAGTGGAAACCTAGTCCATTGATTTGGATCATATATCAACAATCTCCATTTTGAGACAAATTCCCTCTTTGTAATATATGAAGTATCAACAACTGAAATTCCACCATGTGTGCTGAAAGTCTGTTGGACTAAACTTTAACACCAACTAAATTTGAGCAAAGCTCAAACTTGAGAATAGGAACTGGTTTCTTTTTTAAAAGAGAAACAGTAGGGGCCTATATCAAAAGGGATGGCTCTGTACAACAAACAACTGTACAAAAGGAAAATAAACTACCCTACCAGAAAAAGCTAAATTGTAAAAAAAGATTAAACTAGGGAACTAAGCCTTTGTGAAAGCATTGATTTATATTCTGCCCTCATCCTATGCATAAGGAAGGTGATATAACATGTAAATGCCTGACGCCAAACCCAGAAAGTAGGGGTCTGTTCTTTGAAAATCGCCCCATTGCGCTGCTTCCATAGATTCCAAGCTGCTAGAATTAAGATGGCCAAAACTTCGTTTTGCATGAAGACAGGTCGGCCAAAACTTCATTTTGCAAGATGGACGCTAATTCTTTATGACTGTCCATGCGTTTCAAAATTATTCACACACAATGTATGGAGAGCCAATTAAAAACTTGTAGTATAACAACTCAAATTCTAAAGGAAAATTTATAGATAATTAGTTCACTCTCGTACATTGATCTGTTATTATGTTATACTCAAATCGGCTCAAAGGTTGATAAAGATTCAACATAAAGTAAAGTTCAGCAGCGGAAGTCAACATAAACACATGAGATGGTAGCCACAACCATCCCCTTGTATTCAGTGCACTTAGTACATAAAATATTTTTAGTGCGCTTGTAGCTGCTGTTCACAAATTCGTTTTTGTGCACTGTACTTCCCCCAATGTTCAGTGCGTGCCAATCTATCCTCTGAGAGCCTGTTCAGACCTATGCCAACACTTTTCTCCTCTTTGGATTGAAGGATTTTCAAAGGAATTTTGTATAATTTAAATTCATAGGAATTTTTCCTACCAAGACGGATCGCAGGAATGAGATCATAGGAATCCTACGAAACTCCTATGGAATGTCTTAATCCATATAAATTTTGAAGGAATTCTAACATGAATTTAGACCTCATGAATTTTTTTTTGTGTCTTACATAGACCTTCTCTTTTCAAATTTCTGCAAAATTTCTATAGAACATCCAAAGAGCTAGTATTACATATTCATGTGTTTTTATTTTCTTTAGGATTTTATAAGCTGTGACATTTTATTCTTATATTTTTTTTATTTCTACGTTCTGAGATTTCTCTGTTTCAGAGGCCCTAAGACTAATTGTTCTGTGTTGCTTTGGGCTTCGCACCAGCTAGTAGGTTGTTGCTTCCATTTGAAGTCCATTACTCCTGATCATAGCTCCGGTCTTTAGTGTTGGCAGTAGTAAAAATCAAAAGAAAAAAGGACACCACTATACGGCCCAGGCAGACGTGTGTCTGAGCATTTACCCAAGCGCACACCTCAAAATGCAAAAACAGACCACACCACGCTTGTCCGTGCTTCCGAAAATACCAATCCATTTGTCCCCCGCCCCAATACACTACTTTTTATGTGCACCTGCCGAGCGGCTTGCATAGAGCGAGCTTCTAGTGCACTACCTCCGAAGGAGATCGAGTGAGCTGTCTAACTCTGTGGCCCTCCGTGTGCTTTTTTCTTTGGCCCTTCAGCACGTGGCACATCAGTGAAGTTGGGATAAAACATAAATATTCCAAAAGCGACTATTTAAATGAATTTAAAAACAAAATGCAATTTCTGGGGCAATAAACAAGAATTCGAGTATGGAGATTGTTATAGTTTATGCAAGCAAGTATGCATGAGGCGAGTATGAGATTTTTGTTGGTAAGGCACATGGAAGACCCAACGAAGAACAGCAACACCAAGGAGGAAGACCTTGCGAATCTTGGAGAAACGCATCAGCTCATGCCACACAACAGTCTGGATGATCTAGTGCCGTGCAGAGAATTCAACCAACTGGTGACCAAAATCCTCGAATAGCACTTCGGATAAATTTTTCGGATATCCATCGGATAAGGTATCATATTTCCCGGATACGGATACGAATATAGTACGAGTAGGATCCGATCGTATTCGATATTATCCGAATAGTTCTCGGATAGTATCCTGATTATTATTCGGATATTATCCGGATAGTATCTGAATTACTTTTTTTTGTGTATCATAATTTCTGAATTACTAATTGTTTAAGGTATGTAACCCCTCATCCCCCTCGTGTTTTATTTTTAATAGAAGATAAATAATCTTATACCAAAATGGTAGAATCTATGAAAGATTTCTTGAAATGATATAATCCATTCAAATTTGAAAGACTCTGTGTGTTATGTTGTACTATTGTCATCTATCAGTACACTTATTGAACTAGTATTAATTTGATTGCCGGTTAAATTTTCTTGTTAAAATGCTACATATTGATGCATTTTGGACATGTATGGTTGATTGTTCTATGTGAGAATATGTGCATGCTATATGAATTTTATTTTTGACGCAATATCCAACAAAATATTCTTCACCGTACTGAATTCGATTGGTATTCGTATCGTATTCGTGACCGAACTACCCGTGTTCGTATCCATATCTGACATTTTCCGCTCCGATACCGTATCCGAAGAAAAATATGAAAACAAATATGGTTTAAGCTATATCTGACCGTATCCGCTCCGATTGCACCCTTAAACATGGGAGAGCTCACGGAATGAACCACCGGGCTCATGAGCTCATTGACCTTGCAATAGCAAGAGAGAATTGAGGATATGCCACTTTTTTGATGCCCTTTGATTATATGCGGATATGCCCCGTTTTTCTTTGCCTTGGATCATATGCCCCATTTTTCTAAGCACCTCTGATCATATGCCCCATCTGCCTCATTTCGTGGGACGAGCTGAGTTGGCAAAGAACTTGATGACTGGGACATTTAATCCCCACATTGACGTCTTGTCTCTCCCTGTCTCTTATCTCTCTCTCTTTCTCCCGAGTTTATTCTCCCAAGCGTAGGCCGATGACCAAGGTGCTCAGCGGTGGCCCCCGACGAGACGGGCACGCTGGCGATTTGGGCATCCCCGGTGGCGAATCGGAGACCCGACGACTTGGGTGCAGCGGGCACCGTAGCAGCCTCAGTCTAGTCCCCAATCTCGTCCTATCTCTGTCCTGTCGGCGTGAAGCACGGCACGAGGAGATCTCCGGCACGGGTGGCGACTACACCGGCTCGGCGATGACCACAAAGCCTCGGTAAGGATTCTCCTGTGCCGAATCGGCTTCTCACGTTGTCTAATCCATCGAATTTGTGATGACTGGAAACCCTAGTTCTTGAGCCGTTTTTCCCCATTTTTCTCTTTGTTCACTGTGCGCACGCGCTTGAGAGGGAACTGAACGGGTCTTCCTTGTTCTTCACTATGAAGACGCGCGTGAGAGGCTAGTTTGCCTTGTTGATTTGGCAAGCCAAACCATGCATCTCCCGCACCATACGTGTCCATTGCCACTACTGTACTTAATCTTGTTTGCAGATCGAAGTTGAGTATGGTTTTGTTTACATGCATGAATTTGGTGTGTATAGGGACTGATGTCGCTGGGTAGCTCGTCGCACAACTTCGGCGTGAAGCGGATTAGGGGGCTCCTGCTATCGACTGCCCTGGTTGCGGGCGGGAACAGTTGCGCCTGCTGCAGTCCTCTACTCTAGATAATCTGGGGAAGTTCTTCGTCAAGGGTCCAAGGAATGAGAAGGGAAAGAAGGTTGCCGATTGATTTTATTCTAATGGATGGATGCTTTGGTTGTTCCGGCAGCCTTTATATAGCATGTCAAAGAAGATACATTTTTCTTCATAGCTTCATATCCCCAGCTGTTGAGTAGCTTTTGATCTTTTGAGAGATGGCGAAGGATTTCTTTTTTTTTATGTGGTTGGAGCAGTACAGGCAGTTCATTGGAGAGCTAGGCATGTCAAATGGAGACGAGCATGTGGCTGCGAGTATTGAATCAGATGGAATTTGGCGGGGCATCGAGGCTATGAGGGTAGAAGTTGCTGGGATGAATGCCAGAATGAACAAGTTTGGGAAGACCGTGGATCTTCAGATCTTAGTGAATTGTTTTACTATTTTTGTCGTAGTTTTGATCCTCCTAGTTCTGCTAGTGAAGTAGTTTATAAAGTTCTCATGGAACATTATTCTTTCTCAGTTCTGGTTGTATGCAATTGAAGTAGCTTATGAAGTTCTGGTTGTATGCCGTCATGTCAGTGCACTCATGGAACATTATTCTTCCTCAGTTCTGGTTGTATGCAATTGAAGTGTTTGAGCAACATCAATTGATGGTTGTCTGAGCATGTTCTATATAGCCGTACTCATGTATATTTTCTGGTGACCTCCTACTTGTGATCCCCTGTATCTGACCTGTTGTTTGTGATCTGCTTTTGTTGCATGAACTCAGTGATGTTTCTTTGTGACCTGCTAACTGGGAAAACAACTGTATAAAGCTCTTATAGGAATGTCTTTGTTGCATGAACTCAGTCCTGTCTGTTTGTGACCTGTTGACAAAACGCATCACAAACAAAGTGCATGAACAATTTGCGCCATGTATACTTAATTACAGCTAGCTCTTATCTGAATTGGACCATAACAATTACAGCCATGCATAATCAATTACCATTAGCACAATAATCATGGTAGTTTTTGACAATAAGACAACCAGCATACTCAAAATAAGTAGTTTTTCACAATAGCATGGTTCACAACTCCCAGCTGAGTTCACATCTCACAGAAACAAGATCCCTAACACAAAAACATGATTCATAGCTCCCAGCTGAGTTCACATCTCACAAAATCAAGTAGTTTTTCACATCTCACATCCCAGCTGAGTTCACTTCTCACGAAAGCATGATTCACAACTCCCAGCTAGTTTTTCTTCTTTGGGGTTAATTTCTTGGCTCGTTTTGGATTGGATCTCTCCGGCACGTCAGCAGCTTTTGCCGGAGAAGCATCTCCAGCAATAGACAAAGCTAGTCTCCTGCATGGCAAACGATGGTTATGGAGCTTATGTGACAAGACTTGCCAAAAAATCAGAAACATACCTTCTCGTGACAGGTCCAGGACTGTCCTATAGAACAGTAGGCAGGGGAATAGATTATCTGCTAGGTGTCCCTGTTGCAGCTACTTGCAAGGCAACCACCTCACTCCTATGAACAGGCCTTGCCTTCCTCTTTCTGTTCAAAGAACAAAAGTGTAAGATGGAATAGAATGTACTATAATTGAGAATCATGCAAATGCTACCATTTTGGTGCCACTCTGAGGACAAGCACCTCTCCTATGCCCCAACTCTCCACATTGCTTGCATCTGTGTTTGCTACCCGATCCGGATGGTTTACTTCCATTCCCACATTCTCAAGGCAACCTTTGATCCTCAACTTCCCACATCTCCCAGCTGACTTCTTGCTAATTGGTAGAAGCATCACAAAGGCTAGATTAACCTTTGGCCATTGTGAACTATCTGTGAGAGGCTCTATCTCTCCAGCATATGCTGCTCTAAACCTTTCCAACGAGAAGTACTCATGGATGTAATCTTCAAAGTTCACATCTGTTCTCTCAAGCAAGAATACTAGTGTGTGCTCACAAGGCATACCAGTGTGCTGCCATTCCAAGCATGTGCACTCATGGTTGTCTACCTTCACGACATGCCTAAGGTTGCTTTGGTTGACATCTCTGACCTCACAGTTGCTTTTAGTTGATCTCCCAACCTTCAAATGACCTAGACCTCTGCTCTTATTGTTTAACTATTGAATATGATGGCCGGTAACATCCTTCCTCTCAACCTTTCCCCAATTGTTCATCTCTCATCAAATAGCCTCATAATTTTTTCTCTAATAGTATCTGTAGGATTGATGGCTTCCGACAGAGGGGGGGGGGTGTGAATGTCGAATTCAAATTTCTTACACAAAACCTTCACATAGATAGTCATATGAAAGACGAGTATGATCCGAGTGAAAAAGTAGCGGAAGAAAACCCCCAAAAGTCCTTAGTGATGTGGAGCTCATCGATAGCTTTGAAACGAGTCCAAGATCACTAAATTCCGAGTTCAGACGAAAAAGTAATGACCGAAACAGCGAAGCGATGCGGGCTGAAAAATGCAAATCCAGACCCTCCGGATTTGATCCAGACCCTCCGGATTTTGAAGCCCGGACCCTCCGGGTGAGTATCCGGATCTCTACTGGAGTGCCTGGATGTTCGCCCAGACCCTCCGGGACAACTCCGGACCCTCCGGATCTCGATTTCCAGAACGCGATAAATCGGTGCAACTTTTGACCTAACTCGAAATCCGTCCAATCAAAATCAACCAAACTTGGTAGATAAGCTCTCCTATAGGTTTGGCATGTATTCCAATCAATGGATCATGATCTCCTTGCCAAAGTAGGAACCTTTTTGATAGAGAATGAAAGTTGCACCACCCAAGTTCAAAACCCCAAAAACTTAGATAATGAAGAGCTCGTGGATTCTATTGATATCTACTTGCTAGAGCAGTATTCCACACATCATAGCTCTCTATTAAGCACAAGTAATCGAACCACAAACAACTTCTTCTTCTCTAGTTGAGTCTACTCACTTATCTCAACATGAACTCAATCAAAAGAGTAGAACTTGGTGATTCTTGAGTAAGGGATGGATGGGTTCAGATTTGAATTGGAATTCCCATCTCTAACAACCCATACGACACAAGAAATCAGCAAGAGAAAACTAGAAGAAGGAAAAACGAAAATCCAAAGCAAGAACATGAGATGATTCACAATCTCATGGGGAGGCACATTGATTTCCTTGGAATTCTTTTTTGCATTGATTTTCGTGGGTTTTCTTGGTGTTTACAAGCCTCTCATCTAGGCAAAGCACTTCTCAAAGTGCAGCCCTCAAAAGCTAATTCAAAGGGTTAAGGGTTAAGAAACCTTCTTGCACCTATTTATAGTGGAGGGGGCATCTCTCTCTCCACTTGGGCCTCAAAGCCCACTAAGATGGCATGTGCACTTAGCACGCATCACAAAGCGTCTAAGTGACTCATCCGCCATCCACTCTCTCCTTCTACCCTAAGCAACTAAACCTAAACCGCTTCCCAGCCTCCGCCGTAGTTTCTTGGTTATGTTTCGGTAGATTCCGTGTTTTTACCAAAACGCCCTCGCACTGAATTGGTCTTCACGTCTCGTCTCCACCTGCTTTCTTGTCCTCCGCATACATGTTTTTAAGCCGCACGATGTCGTCGCCACCTTCTTGACCGCATCTCAGCCCTCCAAGCCTCATGCCGGTCCATATGGCCGAACCATCGCTGCACCCAACTTGCACTTGTACACAATAGACCAAGCAAAGCATTGCGAGCACAAGTTTTCCACTTGACCCAAGTCAGTCAAGAAAAATCCTTCATCCAATCAATTTTTCCTTGAGACAAATACAATCATTTTGCAAATAATTCAAATCTCGAATTTATGCAACCAAATTATTCAACTCCACACAATATGGCAAAATATTCATCACTTAAATTGTTCATGTCATCATATGACTCACAATCTCCCCCTTGATGAATATATTGCCAACATTTCTCAATCAGTCAAATTGGAGTTGGTTTAAAGATTTAAAAGCAATCAAGTTGCAAGAATTCACACTTGGCCAAAAGGAAGAGAAAGCAAGCACCGGGCCAGGTGAATGTCAATAAGAGTAAGATTCAAAAATGTGAGTGAAGGCAAAACCTAATCGTTGAACCTCCCCCTCACTACTGTAAACTATCTGTCTATGATCTACTCTAGAATAAAGCAATTTCATTCAAGATCAAGTTTAAAATGCACACACATGCCTATCTCGCAAAAGAAGAATGCCAAGGTATGATTGAAACTACTATGTCTCCCCCTTTGGCACTATAGTCACCAAGGGACTTCACGCCTCCCCCTTAGACTAGGCAATGATAGAATATCAAGAATAAGCATGTATGCATGGAATGGAATGAAAATTTTTAAATGTGTTCCATCTTAGGGTTTTTGGTTGGAAATATTTTATCCTGAAGAAGGGCCTTCTAGACAAGTTGGAGTCGCGTACTTCTGATGGTATCATGCTTGGATACCCTAGATATTCGAAAGGATATTGAGTGCTTAATCTTGAGATTAACACCATTGTGGAGTCCTGTGATGTGACTTTTGATAAGGCTAGCTTTGCTAGACCCGAGCTTCAGGTATTTCACAGGAGTTCGAGTCGATCTTCCAGGATGAAGATGACTTTGAGAGTGGCGTGGGCCGTGCCCCCACTTCTCAAGCTGCAGCTGCTGGTCCTCTAGTGACTTCTTCGACTGTAGCTGAGGGTCTAGCACCGACGACTTCATCATTGGCGGTGGCACCTTCTTCTCCGGTAGCTCAACTTCCTACCTCTTCTACAGCTGAGGTAGAGGCTGTCGAGGCTACTTCCACTCGAGTCCCAGATGAGCTTGGGGGTCCACAACGGCTCCAGAAGGATCATCCTCCAACGCAGATCATCGGTGACATCTCTGAGCGTGTAACTCGCTCCAGGTCCATTCCTTCCTCAGAACTTGTGCATTCAGCTTTTGTTGCATCTTTTGAGCCCAAAGATATATGTCATGCACTTTTTGATGATAGTTGGTTCAATGCCGTGCATGAGAAGTTAGAAAATTTTGAGAGAAATTAGGTTTAGGCGCTTGTAGAGCCTCCACTTGGTCACAATATCATTGGAACCAAGTGGGTGTTCAAGAACAAGCAAAGTAAGGATGGCATTGTTGTTCGTAACAAGACTAGACTTGTAGCCTAAGGGTTTCGTCAAATTGAGGGCTTTGATTTTGATGAGACCTTTGCACCGGTAGCTCGCTTGGAGGTTATACGCATTTTGCTTGCGTTTTCAGCTTCTAAGAAGTTCAAGCTTTATCAAATGGATGTGAAAAGTGTATTTCTTAATGGTTTCATTGAAGAAGAAGTCTATGTTAGACAACCTCCAGGATTTGAGAACCCTAAATACCCTAACCATGTGTTCAAACTGTCCAAGGCTCTCTATGGTCTTAAGCAAGCTCCTAGAGCTTGGTATGATAGACTCAAGAGCTTTTTGATTCAAAATGGTTTTGAAATGGGAAGGGTAGACAAAACCTTGTTTCTTCTTAGGCGTGGCAATGACCTTCTGATAGTGCAAATCTTTGTGGATGACATAATCTTTGGTGGCTCCTCTAATGCTCTTGTATCCAAGTTTTCTGAGATGATGAGCAGAGAATTTGAGATGTTCATGATGGGTGAGCTCCAATACTTCTTGGGGCTACAAATCAAGTAGACAAAGGAGGGTATCTTTGTGCATCAGGCCAAGTACACCAAGGATCTATTGAAGAAGTTTGGGATGAGCGATGCCAAGCCAATCAATACCCCGATGTCTACTGCAACGTCACTTGGTCCTGATGAAGAAGAAGAGGCGGTGGACCAGAAGGAGTTTAGGAGCATGATCGGCTCCCTCCTCTACTTGACGGCGATAAGACCGGACATCCAGTTTGCTGTCTGCCTGTGTGCGAGGTTTCAAGCCTCGCCAAGAGACTCCCACCGGCAAGCTATGAAGCGCATCATGAGGTACCTTCGATCATTCCTTGAGTTTAGACTTTGGTATTCATGCTCTTCTGTTCTCGGGATTCGGGGTTTTTCTGATTTAGACTCTGCCGGGTGTAAGATAGACCGCAAGAGTACTTCTGGAACTTGTCATTTTCTTGGCATTTCTCTGTTTCATGGTCTTCTAGAAAACAATCTTCTGTTGCACAATCTACTGCTGAAGCTGAGTATGTTGCAGCCGCTAGTTGTTGTAGTCAGATTTTTTGGATGATTTCTACTTTGCGGGATTTTGGGTTGTCGTTTGATAGTGTTCTACTTTTCTGTGATAACGCTAGTGCTATTAACATTGCTAAGAACCTAGTGCAGCATTCTAGAACTAAGCATATAGATGTGCGATTTCATTTCCTTCGAGACCATGTTGAGAAGGGTGATGTAGTGCTTAAGTTTGTTGATTCTGAAAATCAGCTCGCGGATATCTTTACCAAGCCCTTAGATCCCACCCGATTCTGTGCACTTAGAGGGGAGTTGGGGATTGTTCATCCCCATAGGCTGGTTTGAGGGGGAGTCCTCTTATTGTGTATCATATTGTAACATAGTGCATTTTGCATCATTTGTGATATATCATGTGCACTTTACATTTTCACGAGCTTTGTCTATTATCCTTGATGAGACAGTAATCACGAGAGTTCGCTATATGCCATGTTTTTAGATGTCTAGCTCATTTCACCATGTTTTGACATGTGTCATCAAGAATCTGCGATGCTAGCTTAATTGGACAACAACTTGAACTTAAAATCTTTGATCTACTGATGAGTTGCTTGCTAGGGAATCCTTTGCTTTTGAATCTGCTCATGTCTCTAGTATTGCAACTATGATCTCTGTTCTGACTAGTCAAAGATAGGACTTCATGGTAATCTTCATTAGGACCGCTAGTGATTTAACATGCCTAGGCTTTTGTGGCTCGAGTCTGAGAATACTTATTGTCATCAAAAGTCACTAGCTTTTGCTCTACATGCTTGAAATCTATCATTGCTAATGTGAAAACTGCTAAAATAGGGATGAATCACTCAAGGTACTTGCTCGTGCAGGAGGTAGTACTTTGTTTGTGGCTAGTCTAAATAATCATATGGACTCAATGTGAAAAAGTTAGGATGAATCACTCAAGATACTTCCTCGTGCAGGGGTTGTATTTTGGTTGTGACTAATCCATTTAATCATGTGATTGCTTAATTCAACATGTGATAGAGTATTTTAGTTCTAATCTTGATCGGTTGTCCTCCTAGTCATGGCTTAGCGCTAGTTTGTTATACTTCACTCATGTTTAGATTCATTGCAATTGTGACTACCTAGTCTGGAACTCATCACTAGTGAAATCTTTAATATGCTAAGAACTTTAATATGCTAACTGCTCTTCTTGACATACATGTCTTTTTTATGGTTTGATGAGCACCTATGTGACATACTAGCACTTTTTATGTCTCATTTTGGATAATCTTCAAAGCTCGCTAAAACTGAGTGCC